>JABFOX010003045.1:0-10751 GCA_022817665.1 Axea sp. ZL-2020
TTAAAAAAAATGTCATACTTTATATAATTTATATATATAATATTCTGTACATATAATTCAATTTTATATGTTATGAAAGAATAAAAAATACATGTATTTAATTAAATACATATAATTTTTAAATAATATGTAAGTTTTTCTTTTTGTTCATAAAGTACAGAATAACTGTAATTTTTCCTTTTCTACACTTAGATTTTTACAAGCTGTTACATTATGAAAAATGATAAAAAAAATTGTATCTTTGTGTAGACAATTCATTTTATAATGTCTCATTCTATATGAAAATAGCTAAATAGCTTTGAAACATTAGCCTGGAGATAGAACTATGAAATTTCAAATTTAACTTCTGTGATATTTAAAAATATTTAATAAATTCAATAAGTTTTGTAAATTATTACAGAATTATATACATTTTTATTAAAATTTATATGCTTGTAAATGTAAAAATGTTTATATTTTTAATACTAAGATATTATTAAAATGCTATTTTTTGTAAAGAAATAATTTTTCCTCCATAAATTTTTCAATATAATAATTCAAATAATAATTTTAGAAGCATTATGAATGATGCAATAAAAAGTTTATATATTTGACACAAAACTATAAAACTATATTACTGTGGTAAATTATTATTATGTATAATGAAATTTAACTTTAACTGATTATAATATTAATATAAATTATCATTTATAATTATTTATAAATGATTCTAAATAATTTAATATTTATAGATTTTACAGAAATAATGCGAGTTCTTGGTTATCCTCGTATGATTTCTTTAACTAATTTCCGTAGTCCCAATTTTCCTCTTGTTGCTGAGATTCTTGTATGGTTAGTAAAAAGATTTGATGCTGATACTGATATTCCTTCTGATCATGCAACTGAACGTGATCGAGTAGCTTTAATTCGCAGTGTTGCAGAATTTATGGTAACGTATTTGTACATTTATTATTATATAATTATGTTTCAATTATTTATAAATTACACATTTTTTTTATTTTAATTAACTTTATTTGACATACCTGTTGTTCACGTTTTAATTATTTTACTTGTTTTGTATTATTAATAAATGTTAAATTTGTTAATTTAACTTCAATTAAATTTCAAGACTACTTTTCTTAATTTTGTTATCTATTTGAATAATATTATTTTATGTGTAAAAATTATAACTAAAATTAAATTAAAATAATCTAATCAATAATCTAAAAAAATATTTACATTTTTCTTTCTTGGTTACATTAGAATTTTTGTGAGACTGTTATTACATTTTCATATATTCATATACTTCATTAATTGTATAAATGCACCATATTTAAATTAAGACTTTCAGTTTACACACCTTCAGTAAATTTCTTCCTTAAACTTTATAGAAATTGTTCAATATTGTTAAAGTACTTTAAAACATTTCTGATTAATATAACAAATTAAAAAATATTACTAATAAATTGTAACTCAGTTATATTAAAAGCACTTCTGAAACAGCAATAATGTTAAATGTGATAATAATATTAATTCCTTCTTAATTTGCTTTTTATTGTTTATTGAACTATTTATAATTTATAATATATAATTAAAACTAACAGTTATACTAATACTACTTTTAAAGGCACTCAAAACGAATATAAAGCTGAATACAAAGAAACTTTATCAAGCTGATGGATATGCAGTAAAAGAATTATTAAAAATATCTACTCTGTTATACGAAGCTCAAAAGAAAAGCACGAAGACCAATGAGACATCGTTTCAACCTGAAATTCGAGAAATTTCCAATGTAGAAATTACAGATCGCATTAATGAATTAAAATCTACAAGACAATTAGTAAGTCAGCTTACAGTCACTGGTGCAACGCTCTTCGACTTGCTCGGTCGTGAAGTAGAATTGCGAGAAATTCGAAACTCCAAAGTGGCGCGCCAGTTTGATACGTCGGAGATTGAAGTAGCTTTGAAAGAAGCCATCGAGAATACAAAGAAAGAAATTGAAGATACCAAAAAACAAATAGAAAATGTTAAAGTAAGCTGAACATTTATTTCTTAATTAAAAGTACCTTCTCTCTAATATTTCTGAATAATAATGAAATTTGTAGAAATAAATTGGAAATATATTTTTAATCAAAAATATATAAAACATGAAAAATATTGAAATCAATTATAAAACTAGACCTCTTTAGTAAAAAATAGTATGAATTGCATATTAAAGATAAGCTGAAATAAAATTTTAACATCTTTTTTTCCAGGAAAGTGAGCAAAATCTGGACGTGAGAATAGAGAGACGTCGGAACGAGCTTGACAGAAATCAAAAAAGACTACAAACTTTGCGAAAAGTCAGGCCGGCTTTTATGGAAGAGTTCGAAAAACTCGAAGTCGAATTGAGGGCACTTTACGATGATTACTTACAGAAGTTTCGCTACCTCGCATATTTGGAACATCTTCACGAAGACGCAGCAAAAGCGGAACAGGAACGATTTGAAAAGAGGTATGATAGATGACATCATTGAAGCACCAGTTTCATTCAAACTAATCTTTTTAATTTCATTTCAGGCAAGCTGCTACGAAACAGCAGTTGGAACAACTGAAGTCGGAAGATGCGAGTTTTGAAAGCATGATGGAAGGAAATGGCTCGATCTTCAATTTCAATATACTTGAACCACCGTCTTTGGACAAAAAGGGAATAGAAAAAGATGGACAAGGCAAAGTTCATTTTAAATAAATTATGATTTAATATTTCATACGAAAAATTTTACAAAAACAAAGTAGAAAATTAAAGTAACTTATGAATTAAACAGCGATATTTTTTTGGCGTTGTTAAAATTAAAGGATTCATTTATCAAATGAATTTGAATGAAATCATTTTATGTTCTATGTTTTAATGTTTAATTTTATATATTTTAGACGCAGGAAAAACGTCTCGAATAGATATATCGCAAAGACGTATTTATGGCAGTATGTCTGGTCGTCAACGCATCGACCGTAATGATAGTGGCGAATCGTTAGATAGCGATACGGATTTGCTGATCGATGGCGAAGACGACGACGATGAAAACGATGATGACGACGATGATAACGATGATTTGCTTATAAATAGTTCTAAGCTGAACAACTTCGAAGGAAAAACGGGTCCAGAAAAACGTGCCATTAGTAAAGTAGACAATTATGATGAAGATTTCTAATTTCATATAATTTTGTAAAAATTGTTAATTAAATGACTATTGCTTTTATAAAATTAAATAATTATGTAACGTAACATTACTTATTATTAATTTTATTCAGTTTAATGATCAAAGTTGAGATACTTCAATGCGTTACATACAGAAGAAAAGACAATTTAGTTAACAAACAATTTATGGACTGTAAAATTAATAAGTAATTGCAATTATGAAATTCATAGATTATTTTTAAAAATACATATATTGGTAGGTGTGGTTACAATAAATTTTGGACTGTTACAGAATGAAAACATTTTATTTTTAGCATTGCTTAAAATTCCACGTAAGAATACACAATCTCATTAGCGCTATTGTAATGTCTATATACGTTAAACGAAAACAAAATACTTTAATATAAAAAATTATATTTAATAGTGAATATATCTAGTTATTTACATGCATATAATTTCTTATTAAATTCATATCTAGATTGTACATGAAAGTAAAATTATTTAATAAAAATATTAAAAAATAGGATTTCCTGATCACAATTGAGTCAGTTCGTGCAAGATTGTTCGTCGAATTTTTTCAAGATTATCTATGATCACACATGATTTCAATAATGCATAATCGCATAGTAATTTTTATGAAAAGTCCTCTTTCTATTATTATTACTATTAGATAAAATTAAAATAATATTCTTGAACAAAATGATCATAACAACATATTCAAAGAAATATTTTCTGTAGTTAGAAAATTCATTATATAATTTTGATCGTTGTGTCATGATCAAGTATCAATCATTCAAAATTACAGCCAAAACATTACGTGATACCCTTTTGTCTTTGCTATCAAAATGGATCTAAGTTTATACCTATGATACATACTATGTTACACAGATGTTAATGTCTAAAATTACGTACTATGGATATGCGTGACAATTCCGGTCTTATATAACCGGTTCAATTGAAATAACAGTATAAAAAATAAAAGAATTACAAATTTGTTAGACCAGAGTTTAGGCGTGAAAAACTTATATTAGTATATAATGTTAAATAAACGAAGTATCAAAATATTTATAATGATTTCAATTGTTACAATCGTTTTCATAATTTATCTAGTTTAAAAAAACATTTCTTCAAATATCATTATTTTATATTTATATACGTACATTTATGCTTTGAAACAAATCTAACAAATAAAATATTTTACTATAAATCATTATGTTTTATATGATCATAAATTTTAATCAGATTGAAATAAATTATTTGTTAGATTCGGATATTTATCAAAATGATATTGATAAGTATTGAGTGCATTTTATATTTTGTGTACAACAAATAATGATTACTTATTTTATATGTATTTACATAATCAGTCACATTTTTACATGTTTTATATTCTCATGATTATGTATAGAACTATGTTATATATTTAAATACACATTTTTAGAAGCAATTAACAAACAACCACAAGTATATAAAACTATGAAGGAGCACCAGAATGCGCCATGCACACGCTGAAGATAAAAATTTGTCCCCAACTCTTAGAAGCTCCGCAGGGAATTCGTAACTTTTTCTTTGTTTTGTTTTGTAGAAAAATATTATTCACAATGCACGTCGCTATATGCAAGTTTTACCATTTAAGCGAACATTTCAACGCTACGCAAAGTTTCCCTACGCTTTTTAAGTAAAAAGTTCTCGCAGCGAAAGTTTCAAGTAACAAAATTTTTACAACATTTTAGTAACGTCAAAAGAAATTTTTACAGCAGAGAGAACGCGCTAAAACCTGATTATCTGCATATAAATTTCTCTTTGCAAATTTTTCAGTTTTAAATTATTGAGACATCATTGTAAAGATATTTAAATAAGTGAAACAACAAATAAGTTGTTCAAAATTATAGTTTTTAACAGACAAATTTTAAAACTAATTGAAAATTACGGAAAATATTTGCTCCTAATTATTAATAATGATATTTAAACGTTTAACTCGATCTCCCTTTTAATAACACTGTATATAATAATACGACACCTTTCTTTTTCAAAATATATTTTAATATCGTGTCTTCGAATCCTTTTATTTACAAATCACCAATGTCTGGAATTAATTTACATTTAAAAAGAAGCAGATTTATAAATTTATTTGTACTCTATACAAAGTGAATACAAGCTTTACATGATGAACTAAACATTATATAAATCTTAGGCGGATTAATTTATATGACCTCATTTAATGTGTCAATTAAACTAAAATTGATAAATAATGCTTTTTCGTATTATATAGTAAAAATTATGAATAATTTTGATCAGATGAAAATGACATAGAAACGAAATAAATTTAAATGAACGACAAACTGTAACAAAAGATATTTTAATGTACAAATCAATAATAAAAATTTTTTAATGACTATCTTTAAAAAATTATTCTTCCTTTAACAATTATAAATCATATTTGTGTTCACTTCACAAAATAATCTAAATTTTCAATATGATACCTAACTTATTTTCTAACAAGAAATAATATTTAAATTATATAATTGATATCAATTGTTTATTATCAAAGATTTTCATTTATATGTGAACAATAATTTAGTTCAATATAAAATATATTATAATATATATTTTATTCCATAGAATTTTTCAGATTTTAAGAACTGATTGTTTAATATAAATTAATTTTATTGGTAAATTCAACTTTGCGTATTTATGCTTAATATTTTTACTGATACAAGAGTTCACTGGCATATATCTGGTAAGAATTTGACATATGTTTCATTCGTTAAATACCTATCGAATATATTTGTTTAATCAATTGTTAACAAAGGATAGAGAATAAGTGCATAAGAACGTGTATATTAATGAAGCAATATATCCCATTTATGTTAAATTTATACAACAAAATATTGAATTTATATATACTCAGCCTACAAATATTATATTAACAATTTTTAGTTATTGTTTCTTCACGATAATATTAATATTCTTGTGCATTTAATTAAGATCATTGAACAACTCTTACTATCTTTAAAATGAAACATATACGTAAATTTGTATTAATTATTTAAAATAAAATAAAAAGTAGAAAATTAATGTGTACAAATGTTAATTTTTCAATGTGACTCGTGTAAATCAAACTTTGTAAACAATTTTTAAAAATAAAACTTTTAATAACATTATTAACTCGAATTTTTTTCAAGTAAAACAAATTATTTCATTAAACTAGTTACTACACATTGAAAAAAGCATTTCAAAAATAACTCACTTTAAGCAAATATGTAATATTCAAAAGTGCAGATATTTGCAACTAAAAAGTAAATTCAAATTAAATATAGTACAGTATGAAAAAATCAGTTATTTAATTTAATTAAATATTTTATTAAATTCACTAATAAAATGTATCATCAGAAAATAAAAAATAAAAAATAAAAACGTACAAACGTAGATACTTTTAATTTAAAATTAAATTGTTTTATAAATATATTTAAAAAATATATCTCTCAAAAAGTAGTGTACAAACAAATTAAACATGCAGTATTAAACTGGGCATTTACTTCATGTTGACAAAACAGATTATTTCGAGAAATAAGTACTTTAAGAAAAAAATTTTTCAAATAAACCTTCAATATTTTCAAAAGAGACGTCTGCCTACGTGAAAATTACTACCCTACCGCCACGTTCGAGAATATATTGGAGAGAATATTTGAAATTTCAAATGGTAATCTGCATGCTTTATTGCAAATTCTGATTTTATGTCGCAAATTAGTTCAATTTATTTGAATTGTTTTTTTTACATATCATGCTTGAATCAGAAGTTATAATAATTTAAATTTAACGTATACAACCATTAGATTGAGAGAGAATTAATCTTCATATTTTTCCCCCGATTCATAGGTAAGAAATATTTTATTTCTTACCCGTTAATAAATTCTCTGTTATATCATAAAATTTCTGTATTATAACTTTTTAAAACAATTCGAACAAAATTATTTAAATAAAGATGAGATATTTTGTTATGTAGAACGCAATAAAAAATGTGGTTCTCATTTGAAATTTTAAAGTTGCTCCTGTCCCACCTCTAGAGTAATTTTCAAACAGACATTTGTACTTCTTGAGAATATTAAAAGTTTATTTGAGACATTTTCTTCGTACAATGCTTATTTCCCGAAGTATTCTGAATTTTTAACTTAAAATAAACAATCTGTATATAGTATATTAAAAAGTCCATACAAAATACTAATTAAATGAGAATATATATTTAAATAGTATATGGTCTCTGAAAATGTTAATACTGATAATTATTTAATAACGCACAAATTCTTATATATGTTATGTCAGTTTAAAATTAATTATATTAAGTCTACCGGAAAGTTCTGTCCGCTCCGGTTACAATCAGTTTTTTAAAAACATTTTAAAAAGCATTTTTTAAAAATGAGATATACAAATTGCCATCACTCTGGCAAGAAGTTATAAATAATGATGGCAATTATATTATTCAATAAAGTTTATCCAAAGTATGAAAAAATGTATTCCTTTGTTTCATTCTAAAACGGACAGAACTTTCCGGTAGACCTAATAGTTACGTTTCTGCATCTTCATCTAACGTTATCAATTTTAAATAAGCTAATTTTGCTTATTAAGTTTATGGTAATTTGCCAAATTTTAATAATGCTTCAGTGCTTCTCAATATTATTTTAATAATGGTATGATTATGTAGAATTTTCGTGAAAAAATGACAATACCTGAAAATTAAATATTTTATTCATGATATAACTAGACAACATTGTACTTCTTTAATTTATTTTCATTCGAAATATAATTGATCAAGTATTAGTTATTACCGAAATTTTACAAATAAATATTTTATGTTTAACAGGTTTTGGAGAATATTTAAAATATTATATATATTCATTGATGATAAATAATTAATTTCGATAATTAGTTTTGATTTAACATTTGGTTTCATACTAACTTAATTTTGGTCAAATTATTTGTAATTTTGGTAAATTTGGCCAAAGCTTTATTTTTCTCGTTTAGTATGACTCTGATTAGGATATGATTCCATTCATATACGAAATACGGAAATCAGATATATTACATTTAGTATTTGAATTCGATTAAGGGAATAAGTACAATTCATTAGGCCCCGGTTTGAAACAAATAATTTTTCTGCTTGGGTGAAATTGATATAACATTAACTGTGAATTGGTTTCATATTAAAGCTTCAAAATCGAAGAAATTAAACGTCATACACAATCATTAATTTAATGTTCATTTTATGTTGAGACTTGATGTCGCTTAATAAAGTTGACCTAATATTGACAAATAAGCTAATTCTATATTGATATACACAGAAAAATATACTGAATGTTTTCTTATAATTTCTAGATAAATGAATTTAGAAATAATTAATAGTGATTATATAAATAATTTAATGGTTCAACAAACAAAATTATCGATATTTTCATAAAACTGATCTATAATTATAGAAAATATTAGATATCTGTATAGTTTGATTAATGTATCAATCTTAGATCCACGCTAAAATTTATACAAAAAATTATATTATTTTTCGCAGTGCATAACATTGATTTGAAAAGTCATTTAAAAATTTTTTTAATGTTGTTCTCTTTGAAACTGAATCTAATTCAACACTATCAATTTCTGTGTATATTTACGTACTTGAACGGTTATGTTAATTATATAAATCAACCAACTTTGATTATTAATTAATCAAGGCTATCAATCAAGAATTGTTACTTTTTTTTTTCTTTTTTTTACTTTTCTACTTTAATTTTTTACAGGATCATTAAAATAATCACATTGCTTGACATGCAAAAGCCTGATAGAAGGAACATCGATAGTTGCAACTCCTCATTATTTTTTATTTTGTTATAAAAAGTCAGGTTTTCTATTTTAACAAAGCGTAAAACTGTAATTATGTAGGCCATTATTATATATTTTTTTTATTAATTGCGAATTATGATTCGCAATTAATCTATTATTCAATAAATTGAAATAAATTTAAATTAACAATTTTGAATTAAAATAAATATTTATTTAATTGTGTGATTTTTATTTTTATTTTATTTGTTTATTTTGAAATTATTCTTTTGGGTCCAATTAAAATAAATATGAAAGTGAAAAAACTTGTAAAACAATTATAAAAATGTTATGACAATACAAGCGTTATATCTTGCAATTACGTATATCACAGATAATAAATTATGATTAATATAATTATATAATTTATGTGAAGGTGTATTATATAAAATTTGTAGGTTTTTATGATTCATCATATAACATTCCAATGTAAATAATATATCAATTATATAAAAAATATATAAATAACGATATAATGAAAAAAATTAATATCTTTATTCTTAAGTTATTATGTATATGTACAATTATTAGTCAATATTTATATTAAGATAAATGAATTAATAGTATTTTTCAAATACGGTTTGATTATCACATCAAAACCTTTATTTTATTATAAAATTAATTCTATAACATGTCTATACAAATTTAAGTAATAAATATGAATTGTCGCTCGATTAATTCACATTTTATCAGCTTGAAGATAATCTCAAATTTTCGACTTTTTCTGCGCTTTTCGAGATTTCATTTTAAATGCTCTTGTTATTCAACTAGAGATATATTAACATTAAATGAACAAAGCGAATGAATTTGGTGAAGCTGTCCATGCGAATGAAAACTAACTGCATGCATGCATCATACCAACCTTTTGACGATTATAAATTCGTTTATCGATTACAGAAATGAACAATCGACAAATAATGACGCCAGCTTCATATCAACAAATTGCTATCATATATACTTAAAATCGAATGTGGACTGGTAAAGTCAAATTATCGAGTAAATGCTAATATTTTGTTTTATCGCAGCGAAATAGGCATAGACTGTAAACGTGAACTATAAACTGTTGAGTTCAATTTCATAAATGATATGCTTGTTGACATTCTGATCGAAAATATCAGCAATTCTTTGGCGTCATTGTAGATTTCATGTTTCAACAATATCGTTATAATTGTCGATCAATAATCGTATAATGAATCGCTAACCACACGTTATATACGCGGTCGATAAAACGCTTGCTCTCTTGCATCATCATGACGTCATTCTCGACTAGGAATCTTAACGTAAGTGGCGAATTAAGACCTTGATAAGATCACGTACTAGAATCCAGTTGAGTTGAAATGATTTGGCAAGTCAGGCTAATTAAGTGCCGACCCTTTCTTAAAACTGTTAAGTGTCTTGACAAATTTGTCTCCTTCAGAGTACATTGAACGTTTTATAATTAATTCACCAAATTAATAATCGGGAGAAACGATCTATCGATGATGATAGAACTTGACAACAGTGATAATTATGTTTCAAATTATTATATGTAAGTTAAATAACACCATACACATATTACAGGTGATAACGAACGATAACGATAGTTATATTAATATAATTTAATAATTACTTGAAATAATTTGTGTCGAAGAATTTATTTTAATAAATATGTTAATATTAACGTAATAATACAGTAATAATGGATAAAATTAGTTTTTTCGTTCGTTAATATTAATTTGCAGCAGTAACA
>JABFOX010003046.1:0-10750 GCA_022817665.1 Axea sp. ZL-2020
ATATCGAATGTAGCAAAGATTAATACAAGAACAATAAAAATAAGAATTTTAGGATTAAAATCTTCACTATGAGCTTTGGTAGTAATAGCAATACCAACAAAGCCAATAACAGTTACTATCCATCTTTGCCAAATTATATTTTCCTTTAGTAAAGGGATTGCATGAAGTATAACAAATAATGGTATAGAAAAACTTATAATCGTTGCAGTTACTATGGGGAAAACAGTCAACCCGTAAGTCCATAAGGTCATTCCACAAAATAACAACCCACCCCCGGTTATTTGAGTAGATATTTGACTTGTTTTAAAAGTTTCTATTCCATAGTAAAACATAAAAGGTACAAGGGTAATAGTGGTAAACAGAAAGCGAAAAAAATTATTTCAAAACTCTGAAGATGTAAACTTAGATATTTTGATATAGTATCATTAGCTACACTACTAAGTAAGCTAAGTATAAATCAGATAACCCCAAACAAATAAGCTCTTAGTCTGTAATCCATGAAGCTTCTGATTTAATAGATACAATGTACTCATATAATTTTACTACAAAACTAATAATATAAAAGTTTTCTGATGTATAGTCCCAGAATGTGATCTTGAGGGTTAATTATAAATAATTCGGGAAATTTCGTCTTTATAGACATATTAAGAGCTATTTAATAAATGTTTATATTTGTGAGTAATAGTAAGGCTCAAGGTAAGGTCACTTCAACTTTTTCAAGCTTAATACTTAACTTGGACGAATTATACAATCAAAATCTACATAAGCAAATCCAACTATTTTTACTACAGGCATTTCTATTCTATACGATACAATACTGCACTGATAATACTGGCCACGAATGGTTGAGAAGCTTTTTTTGTACAGAACTTCCTTTGTCAGATTTACTATCAAAGCATAGTTCTATTTCAACTGCAGATGTGCTGTCAGGGGCGTTCAGCTCTTGTGTTTCTTCGATATTCAACCTGCTAAAAAACCGAAAAATTTGGCTGGCAAAGCTTTTTATTGTATTTTCTTAAAAATTTTCTTGTTTAGAGCATCGTACAGAAGCAAAATTACATATGGAATAGGTAGTTTGCTTCAGAAAAAGAATTTGGTGTTTTCCCCTTGTTTTGCAGCAAGTCTAATGTTTTCACTACTTAATGGAATATCTCGCAGAAAGTGGAGATATAACGCTAAGGCAGAGTAGCTCAGACAGTTGCCTTAAAATAGTAAAGGAAAAAAGACATGCTTGCATAGTTTGAAAGTTTTTTATAGGTTTGACTTCATCTGATTTACAAATAGAAATCGTTATGCTAGATGTTTGCTATTTATTTTCAAGCTCACTTAAACAGCGTCTTTCTTTTTTTACTGTGTAGAGGTTTCCTAGGAATTATCCTATTGAATTCTATGGTATTATTGTTTATAACATTTTTATACATATCATGATAAGGGCGCTGGTGGAGTTTGTCAAGGAAGTTTTTACTTGAATAACGGCTACAATGTTTGTACAATTGTGCGTAACGCGCTGCCGAACACTGGTTTTTATATGGCTATACAAGAAAAATTAAGGCTTAAAAGGAAACTTAAGCAGCTAATAGGGCCTAAGCCTTCTTAATAAAACATAAAAAGCCCCTTTACCACCATGTTTTTTCGTAGCTTGCTGGTAGTATAGAACCATATGCTGGATTTTAGTATCATTTAACCACTTATTTAAGTTATTCTTTATAGTGTCTGTTTTATTTGTTGCACTGCCGTATCCCGTAATTACCAATAAACATCTATTTCCTGCTTGATAATTTTTGATAACAAAATCTATCAATTTACAGTAAGCATCCTCTATATTATAGCCATGCAAATCGAGCTTATCGCTTATAAAATATTTACCCCTATCAATCTTTGATTTTGTGTTGTAGTCAAGACAAAATGATGAGTTACCATTATTGATATTAAGAAAATTTCCTTGTAAGTTGGAGGTACCTTTATCAACCATAGATTTTATATTTACTTTGTGATCAACTTTCAAAATAACTTTTCCACATTCTATTGGCTCAACATTTTTTTGCCAATCCAACTCATCGTCCGACATAAACGCATTAATCGAATTGTATAATTTTACAACAATATCCAAACATAGTAAAATGTTGCTTATTCTATAAAAACCCGATTTTCGATAATACGATGAAATCGTCAAAAACTAATGAGAATTTTTGGCTGTATGGAAAGCACACCTGCATTTCAGCACTGAAGAATAAAAATAGGCGGTGTATAGAACTGTTAGTAACAGAAAATTTCTATAGAGAACATGAAAAAGAAATTAGGCAATGTGTGGATAGTAAGGACATTAAAGTTCAATTAGTAGAAAACAAAATACTTAATGATGTTTTACCTAAAGGTGCTAACCATCAAGGAATTGCTTTAAATGTTGCTCCTATTCTTCATAATTTAAGCATCGAAGAAATAGCTGAAGACATTTCTACCATAGTCATTTTAGATCAAGTCACTGACACGCACAATATTGGGTCAATTTTAAGAACTTCAGCTTGTTTTAATGTCAACGCATTGGTTTTACCACATAACCATTCACCGAGCGAAAATGCATCTATTGCAAAAGCAGCAAGTGGGGCATTAGATATTGTTCCGCTAATATACGTTACAAATATAGTAAAAACTATGCAGTATTTAAAAAAGGTCGGCTACTGGTGTTACGGGTTTGATTGCAATGCTAAAGAAAATATAGATGAAATCAAGAGTTTTGAGAAAAAAAGAGTAATTATTTTTGGTTCTGAAGAGAAAGGAATGCGGAGGTTAGTTAAAGAAAATTGTGATTATCTTTTAAAGATCCCGATGTCAAACGTAATTGACAGCTTAAATGTTTCAAATGCAGCAGCAATAGGACTATACTCCATCTACATAAAACAAAAATAATTGCATATTAGTTGCAGCAAAAAATGATTTTATACTTGATAAAAATGTGGTTTTATATTATAATGTGTTAAATAATGGATAAAAGGAGTTATATTATGTCTTACATGAGAAATGAACAGGATATCCGCTCTCAGGGCGTTTATTATAGCGCTGGGCTCAGAAGTTACCTAACTAAAGTATATAACTACATGGCTTTAGCTTTAGGCGTCACAGGGCTTGTTGCATTTTTAACGGTATTTTCTGGTCTTTTTCAAGTAATTTATTCTAATCCCGTTCTATCGCTTGTGGTAATGTTATCTCCGGTTGCATTGGTGTTCTACATGTCTTATAGAATTCAACACCTAAGTGCTCAGTCTGCCGTTACTATATTTTTCTCGTTCTCAGTGTTAATGGGGCTTTCCTTATCTTATGTTTTTATAGTTTATACTGCAGAAAATATAGCAAGGGCGTTTTTCATTACATCAATCATGTTTGGCTCTATGGCTTTATATGGCAATACTACAAAAAGAGATCTTACAAGTATGGGCTCTTTCTTGATTATGGGAGTTTGGGGGTTAATCATTGCGTCTATAGTAAATTTATTTCTTGGAAGTAGTCCTCTCCACTTTGCAATATCGTTCATATCAGTAATAGTCTTTACCTTAATGACTGCGTATGATGCTCAAAAAATCAAGGACGTTTATTATAAACATGATGACGGATCAGAAGTTGCTACTACTAAATTGGCAATATTCGGTGCAACTAATCTTTATTTTGACTTTATTAATATATTTCTCAATCTACTCAGGTTACTTAACTTGTTCAACAATAAGGATTAGATGTTTTCCTTTTTAAGGAAAGGCAGTAAGAATTCTATAGTTTTCTTTTTAGTATCTTTAGTTGTATCGATGGTATGTCTTGCATATGCATCGGTACCTCTATATAGCATTTTCTGTAAAGCTACTGGGTATGGTGGCACAATAAGAAAAGTAACTAACACAACAACAAATATAACTAACCAAAAGATCAGGGTCCATTTCAATGCTGATATAATGTCCGATCTACCTTGGGAGTTTAAATCAGAAACTAACTACGTTGACGTAAACATAGGAGAACAAAGTTTAGCTTTTTATTACGCAAAAAATCTATCTGATCAGCCTTCATTTGGAATGGCGGTGTATAATGTTACGCCTTTTAAAGCAGGTAAATATTTCAATAAAATTGCATGCTTTTGTTTTGAAGAGCAAATGTTGCTACCAAAACAAAAAGCAGCTATGCCCGTATCTTTTTATATAGATCCTGAGATAATGCTTGATAACAATACAAAAGATTTGAGCGAAATAACACTGTCATACACGTTTTTTAAGCTTAAGTAACAGAATGTTTGCAAACCATGTCATTTCAGTAATCAATAGGGTGTCATCCAAGTAGCTGACACTGGAATAACAGGAGGTAACGCAAGAAGTCTATTGATTGTGAAAACAATAACTTTGCAAAATATTAATTGTTAGATAACATAATTAAAGTTTTTATCTTACATTCATCATGGTTAGAGCTATACAAATAAAGAAAACTGGGGGACCAGAAGTATTAGAATTTGTAGATAAGAATATAGGTGAGCCAAAAGGCGAGGAAATTTTAGTACGTCACACAACTATCGGCTTAAATCGTTATGATTTAGAGCACAGAAAAGGTATGCGCAAAATTAAAGATCTACCATCAGTGCTTGGAGTGGAAGCAGTGGGAGTTATTGAAAAGCTTGGTAAAAAAATCAGTGATGGGTTGAAGATTGGAGACAGAGTTGGATATTGCACAGCTTCTCCAGGGGCATATTGTGAGAAGCGCATTATACACCAGAAATATCTGATAAAAATTCCAGATGACATATCTGATGTAGTTGCTGCTGCAGTGCTGTTTAAAGGTATGACAGCTCACTATTTAGTTAATCAATCTTATAAAGTTAGGCCTGGTGCTTTCGTGCTAGTTCATGGGGCTAATGGTGGTGTAGGACAAATAATATGCCAATGGGCAAAGGATAAAAAAGGTGTAGTGATAGGTTCTGTAAGCTCTGATGAAAAAATGAAGATAGCTTTACAAAGTGGCTGCACATACTCAATAAACTACAATGATAAAGACTTCGTTTCTAAAGTTATGGAGATTACGCAAAACAGAGGAGTAGGTGCAATATATGACCCTATAGGTTACGCTACAAGTAAGCTTTCTTTTGAATCTTTAGGCAGGTTCGGTATATACGTTTCATATGGGCAGATATCAGGTAACGCTCCTATTAGTTTTTCTTTACTTAGTTCACGTTCGTTATTTGCAACTGGAACCTCAAGATACCATTATAAGCATGATAGGTTCACATTAGTGCTTACCACAATGGAAATCTTCGAGATGATAAGAAAAAAACTTTTAACTGTACGGATCAATAAAAAATATAAATTTGATGAAATAATTCAAGCTCATCGCGATATGGAAAATAGAAAAGCGAGTGGGTTAAATATTATCAAAATCTCTTAAATAAATTAGTAATTTAAATTAACCATTCATTAAATCATATCAACTAGAACTTTACATATTTAATTCTCCT
This sequence comes from Axea sp. ZL-2020, assembly GCA_022817665.1. Lineage (NCBI taxonomy): Eukaryota > Metazoa > Arthropoda > Insecta > Hymenoptera > Scelionidae > Axea > Axea sp. ZL-2020. The sequence continues at coordinate 5,480 of JABFOX010003046.1, forward strand.
TTTGGGGGAACTAAAAGCGTATAACTAAACTGACTTAGGCTTACCGAAAACCGTCATCCCGCTACTTGTTAGCGCCACCGCGGTATGACGTCTTAGCTATAGATGCTGGTTTGTATGCTCCCAGTAATTTCAAGAGAAGCTTAGTAGATAAGTTGTGTTTTAAACCAAATTCGGTATTTTAAACTGAACATTTTCAATAATACCACCTGGCATAACTGAAATTTTTACACTCAGGTTTACTTTTAGGTAGTCCATTAATTCATCAACCAATATGTCAGGAGCGGAAGCACCTGCAGTGATTCCTATCTTTTCTACGCCCTGAAACCAGCTTTTATTCACACAGCTGTAATTATCAATTAAGTAGGCTCTTTTTCCTCTGGCAGTGCACAGATCTAATAAGCGGTTTGAATTTGAGCTATTTTTACTTCCTACAACTAACACCATGTCTACAATTTCAGCTAGCTTTTTAACAGCATTTTGTCTGTTTTGCGTTGCATAGCATATGTCCTTTAAATCTGGACCTGTTATGCTTGGAAACCTGAGCTTCAGGGCAACAATAATTTCACGGGTATCGTCGATGCTTAACGTGGTTTGTGTAACATAAGATAAATTATCTGGATCTTTAACTTTTAAATTGCGTATGTCCTGCACAGTTTGCACTAAAATGATAGGATTATTTACTCTTCCTCTAATTCCCTTAACTTCTGGATGGTTTTCATGCCCAATGAGAATTAATTCTTTACCACTGTTTTCATACCTTTTTGCCTCTTTATGCACTTTGCTGACTAAAGGACATGTTGCATCAATCACTTGAATACCCTTTCTTTTTGCCTTATCTTCTATATTTTTTGATACTCCGTGCGCGCTGAAGATCAGTATTCCTCCATTATCTTCAATTTCCTCGATACTGTTCACAAAAACCACTCCTTGTTTCTTAAAGTTCTCTACTATATATTTATTGTGAACAATTTCGTGTAGCACATAAACTTGGCACTTGTTTTTGTATTTTTCTAAAGTAATAGCTAATATGTCCACAGCTCTTTTTACTCCGGCACAAAAACCTCGCGGCTCAGCTAAGATAATTTCCATTTTTGTCAAATCAAGTAAATATGCAAGCATTACTTAAAAATAAGCTCCGCTCACTGTGTTTTATAGTACCATTATTTACGTTTTATATAATAATTATTTTTCGCATATTCTCTTTAACATTTGATCAACCTACTACTTCAGAAAATTTTAGAAAAGATAATACAGTACATAAACAACCTGATATTTTAGATAGAAATGGAGTGGTAATAGCAACAAATGTGCCCACAACATCACTATATACAGATGCAACCAAAGTAAAGAATCCGGAAAGTATAGCAGCACAACTGTGTTCTATTTTGAATGATCTTGAATACGAGAATTCATATAGAGTACTTACTTCAAAAAAGAAATTTGCTTGGGTAAAGCGGCACTTGACTCCAAAAGAACTGTTAGCAATAAAAAATGCCGGTGTGCCAGGAATAAACTTCTATAATGATGCAAAACGTATATATCCTCACAGTAATTTATTTTCACACGTGCTTGGTTATACTGACATAGATGGCAACGGTATTGCAGGAGTTGAGGCATATATAAGTAAAAACAAACAACATTCTGTTATCCAAGTAGCTGACACTGGGGTCCAGAAAAAAAATACTTGGATTCCAGCATTACGCGCTGGGATAACACCTTACCAGGGTATTCAACTATCCTTAGATACACGAGTGCAAAGCATAGTGCATAAAGAGCTAACTAAAGCTGTAAGCAGATATCAGGCACTCGGCGGAGTAGGAATTGTTTTAAATGTGAGAAATAGTGAAGTCATCTCAATGGTCAGTCTACCTGATTTTAATCCCAACCTACAGAATAAGGCAGAAGATGTACAAAAGTTTAATCGCGCCAGTCTTGGGGTGTATGAAATGGGGTCGGTATTAAAATACTTTACAATAGCCGCAGCGCTTGATGCAAACGTTACAAAAACTAGCGATTTATATGACGTATCAACACCAATCACCATTGGAAAGTATAAAATTCAGGACTTTCACAAATCTAAAACTCCAAAAATTACTGTGCAAGATATATTTGTAAAATCATCCAACATTGGTGCAGCAAAAATTGCAGTCAAATTAGGTATTGAAAAACAAGTAGAATACTTTAAAGCTATGAAGCTATTTTCTCCTTTGAAAATAGAAATACCAGAAAAATCTACACCGATAATTCCGGATAAATGGAGTGAAAACACTTTAATAACAGCATCTTATGGTTATGGAATAGCTGTAACTCCTATACATCTTGCACAAACTGCAGCAGCATTAATCAACAATGGAATATTTCATAACGCAACCTTGATGTTGAATAAAAGAAGCATAGGAGAACAAATTATCTCAAGAAAAACCTCCAGGGAAATGAGAAAATTATTACGCGCAGCAGTAACAGATGGCACTGGCAGAAAAGCAAAAATAAAGGCATATTCAATAGGGGGAAAGACTGGATCGGCGGAAAAAGTTGTAGATGGTAAATATAGCAAAGATGCAAACATAGCGTCATTTATAGGAGTACTAACTATGCTTGACCCAAGGTATATAGTGCTAATTGCTATTGATGAACCTCAAGGAATGCACCATACCGGAGGAATAATTGCTGCGCCTATAGTAAAAAACATTATAAATAGAATAGCACCTATACTAAATGTTACACCTGAGATGTAAAATTATGATTACTTTACTATAACTTCAAATCTATCATTACCAAAATCCTTATTAATATACCAAGAACCATCATCTTTAGTTACAAATTCAAGACCTTTAAGGTCTCTTTTTATTGTCTTTCCATTTTGACCATCGATAGCGATATTAATATCGAATGTAATAACGTCTAGATTTATCATAGCTTCTTTCCCGCTGCACGAATTTAGACTGAACTTGCCTAACATGACATCATTAAAACTTACTTCCCCTGTATAGACATCACATTGACCGTCCACACAACACGTAGTTTCAATATAGAAAAGGTCTGACATATAAAACACCTTGCGTTTATAAAAAAGAGCTAAATATATATAGCTAGTGCAGCCCTACGCCACACCGCTATAGTCGTAAACCTAGAGCACTTTAGCTATATAACCATAATATAGCTAGGAATGTAAAATTCAACAGTTAATTGTGTAAGGAAGTCTAAATTACTACATCTTAGAGGAATGGCTGTTTAGTTTTTTTGTTAATCTTTTTTACCATGCTGTCAATCATATGCTTTATCCCTTGATATACAGAGTATATACTTTCGTCGCTACGCATATAAGCAGAACAGGAAAATACATTATGTTCTTCGTCTTCTATTGATAACCCTGTATCACACTTTATGTGTTCACCACCAAGCTTCTCTATCAACTGTTCTCTGTCATCTCCTATAGTTACCTTAACCTTACTTTCTTCTTTACCTATCTTGCCACTTAAAATTGAAACAATGATGGCTGGAGATATGCATATCGCTCCTATCGGCTTTTTTGTAACAAAAAATTCTGAAACTAATCTTTCAAATTCAGGCATTACTGTTACCATGTCTTTATTTTCAGATAAGTCAGATAAATTTTTCGCAACCCCGTATCCACCAGATACAACTAGCATGTCAAAATTTTCAGCTTTGGCTCCTTTTAAGTCATATATTTCACCTCTTGCGATTCTTGCTGCTTCTACAAGTACATTCCTTTTTTCTTTCACTGCCTCCTTTGTTTTATGATTCATAACTTGTGTGATATTGATATCAGGTGCAAAGCATTTAACATCCACATTCTGCTGATCAAGCACAAGCAGACTTAAAACCGCTTCTCTTACCTCTGCACCGTCAAGATGACCACACCCTGATAAAACCACAGCAGCTTTTAATTTTTTTTCACCCATAAAGTACCTTAATTTCATGTAATCTAGATATTTTAATACAAATTCTATATTTGGAAAGAGGTTATTATATTAATTATCTCATATTTATTATAATATAATTAATAATTAGTATATATAATTAGGCATATTGATAGTTGATGAAGTTGAATATGGCACCTACAAACAGTACGTGTTTTGACACTGACTACCCAGAACTAAGAAAAGCTATTTCAGATATAATCGAAAGCATTGCACAGTTCCCACAGTAAGAAAACGGGAAGTTGTTTGAAGCCCTATCAGAACAAGTTAGAGGGATGAACCTCGAAGATTTAGGTTTAGCAATTAATGACCAAGGCTTGCAAAAGGAGGTAAATAAAGAATTATTTATAAAACTCATTGAAGAAGCACTTAAAGGGTTAACTTTTGAAAACGTTGACTCAAAAATAATAGAAGAGGCGTTAAAATCTGTTAATCAGCAAGCAATAAGTAATGTTATAAATAATAATAAAGGTCCGCTGGACAATCTAGTCAATTATTTTAAATCAGCATCTGCAAATAAAAAAATTGGAATAGCTGCTACCGGAATAGTAATGAGAGTAGCATTTTCTCCGCTTATTGTGCTTGCTACATTAATAGCGCTTGTAGCTATTGGAGCGCGTTATGTAGGAATAGGTGTAGGAAAGGCAGGGGAAAAAATAAAAGAAGGAGCGATTGAAGTAGGAAAAGCAGTGAAAAGTTCATATAAGGATTTAATAGATAAATTACCTGAGGTTCAAAGAAGAGAAAATAATTTTGAAAAGTTAATAAGCAATTTAATGGAAAAGAATCTTGAAGCTGATGAAGGAGAAAGAACAATGCTTAGTAATGAAATAAAAATAATAAAATGCTTCAGAATCAAGAGCAACTAGCAGCCATAGGACAGTTAATAGGGGAAGATAAGGCTGATCTTTTGAACAATCTTATGAGCAAGGGTACTAGTACTCATGAAGAAGACATGGAGAAACTTGTAGATTTTATGAGCGAATTTCAACCTGCAATTATGGCAATTGGTAATGACATAAAAGAGGTAGAACAAAAAGTTAATGAGAAAGCTCAGGAAATAAAGCCAGATTCTCAATTAGGTAGTTCAAGTGCTGAACGAGTGAGTGAAGAAGGAATCACAGGACCGAGTTGATGCATTTGAGGAGCGTTTTGACGCAAAAATTACTATTAGAAAGTGGGGTTACGCTACTCCTTTTTATTCACTTTTTTGAGCAATCCACCTCCACATCTAACACACATTTCAGTGATTATAATATCCAATTTTTGATCATGTTTTTCTACAGGTAAATCTTTACAATATTGTTTCTCATAGGCTACACCTATAAAT
>JABFOX010003047.1:0-10750 GCA_022817665.1 Axea sp. ZL-2020
TCAAAGATGTGTGAAAAATACAAAACATATTTATTTTGAAAAAACCCATTGTCGAAAAAAATCCGCTATTAGTTCCATCAAAAGCCGAGAAAGATCATAGTTTCGTGAGCACCTTGATACGATAAATATATTTCGATGAAGATTTTGACGTGCTTTTTACGAACAATATCAGTTACCAAATTTCAAATTATGTGACTGTGTTTACTGCAAATTTGTTTGGATCATGGAGACAAAATTGTCGAAGTGCAGCAAAAAAATCGTTGATATTGCGCTTAATTTAACAACTTACCCATTCAATACTGTCACGATGTCATCATTAAAAATAATGAACACAATGGGAGTCAAAATTGGTCAGGGAGGTCATTTATACTCATAACAAGAAGACGATCGCCGAATAAGCAAAGCGGAACACAATTCTTACCAGTGTGACGAGAGAAATTGTAGACTACCAATTGGTAGAAAAGGGTTCCCTACATGGCCCAGGAATACACGAGTAATTTTAAATTGAAAACTAATTTGATTATTCAGGTTATAATGTATTGTAAATCTTTGAACATTTATATCTAAAAATCATGCTTTTAAATCTTATCACCAAGATTTCTTAAAACGTACGAAATCGAATAAATTTCTGTGTTTTCATACAATATATTAAATTCAAGAAATTTTTTCGAGATAGGCTTTTTAAATGAATATTCTTTCCTTATTTTGAAACATAATTTTTTAATACCAAAACATAATATTTGCATGAAAATAGTCCCCATTTTATTATGAATTTACAAGTAGGCTCGACAAAGACTAGTTTTAATCGTTTAAATTTTAATTAAAAAGCTATTTTCTTTTTCAACTGATGTAGTGTCAAGTAATCAATTTAGTTTATCAATCAACCATTACTTTACCATTTTGTATTTATTCTTTTTAAAAAAAGTAGACTTTCTTAGTTCAATAAATGTACTTTACATAACCCGTCATTAGAAATTGTAAAACAATTAACTGTAACGGAAAAAATAAAAACAAAAAGTGTTATTTTTTCGGTTCAAAAAACGATGTACTCCCTTAATTGTTGATATATACAATCTTACATTTTTGAAAATATAATATTTATATAGAAATACAGATATGCATAGAAATATAAATATTATAATTATAAATACGTATATTAAATAACATTATAATTTGAGAACAATAATATAATTTATTGTTAAATGATTAATATAAATCATAATATGTCATACTGGAAACACATGTTCGAATATTAATTATTGCGTGTATTATTTTCACTAATTAATTATTCTTGGTATTGTTAAATTGTAACCATTTATTTGTAGAATTGTTAAAATTAAAATAATCTTGTAATAATTGTTTCCCATTGTACATAAATTCTGCATTATTTTATCATAAGTTCAAAATAGCACTTGTTTTTTATAAATTAAATTTATAAAAACAAAATCATAATTTTACGTTTTAAATTTAATTTTCATCAATAATAAAAATAAATAAAAAAGAAAGAATGCCGTGTAGATATTGTGTATTGTTCTCTCTATATATAAGAGAGTATTGTCTAAATTTTATTCTGAAGTATTTTAAACAAAAATTTTTATATTTTATATTAATTATGTTGTCTTCTATGACTATACTTATTTTATAAATAAGTTTAATAAATAAGAAACCATTCATTTTTAATATCAAAATACAGGATTATAACAACATTGCGCTAAACGTAATGAAATCTCAAATATGTTGGCGAGATTAGTTAGATATAGATACGAGCACCTGGTAGAGCACATAAGTGCGATTTGTGTCGCATCATTCGTGCAAGCCGTAAACCTTCTGTTGTTACGAATGCACTGTAAATGCTTAATAAAATCGAACGGAGCTAGTGTTCACGTTGATTGGTGAAAATTGGTCAATACGACCAGACTATAATAAAATCTCATCATTCAAACAAAAGCCTCAAAACAAAGGATAGTCGCAAGACAATTAATTTCAAAATCGATTCGCTTTATAATACTGTGACATAATCCAGAACGGTGTGAATTTGTGAGTATTACCTTCAATTAAATTTTTCTCAGAGTGAAATTAATAAAAAGATTAATCGATTTAATAATCAATCTTATATCAAGGCATAATAATTATTAAGATTTATTCAAAAGGTTTTAGCATTTTTTATAAATACAGACTTGGTTTAAAAAATGAATAAGTAAAAACAAAATATACTGAATATTAATTTGAAGAATGCTTTTATATAATTAAATAGTTCGCATTAAGAAAAATCTGAACGACATTTAAAGTAACTGATCGTGAGCATTTTGTTGCATTAGAATTAACTAGAAAAAGTGAAATTTGTTTATACTGTTTATCTTTAAGAAATCTCACGTAAAAACTGTAAAACTTCGTGATAATTGACATACATATTGTAATAAGACTTTGTAGTCAATTTTTATAAATCTCATTTATACCTCAATAAAATCTCAATAAAATCAATCAATAAAATAATTAATATTTTTTAAAATAGTTAAATTAATTTTAAAAGTAACAAAGAAACAAAACTTTTAATTAAATTGTCTATAAAACTGTACATTTTGTTTTATATTATTTATTGACATTATCCAAACATTGAAAATAATTTAAAAATAACATTATATAAACATTTGATATGGAGCTCGATAAGGTCTTCATATATTGTCCTTTCGTTTTCATTAAAAATATTATTTGCTTGGCCAGACTTGATAACTCAGTTACATAGATCTTTTTTATTTTTTTATGAAAGAGGATGATGTGCGACATATTAGCTATTTAATTGTCAGATAAATAAAACTTCAAAAGTTCAAAGAATACCATTTATCTAATTTTTTGGAACGGATTCAACTATATTTTTATATGTACCATCATTTTCCAGTTAGCATTCGAAAGGTGAACTGCAGTCTCCTCATGATGTTGTTTATTTTGTCTACACATATTCCTAACTAATTGCATGAAAGTTTAGAGCACTGACTATTCCTTCAAGTCAAGCCAAGTTGAACATTTCTGTTTCTGACAGTAACTCCACAGATTTGAAGAAACTGAGTGTTTTCTTTTTGCAGATTCTATAAAATTGACCGTGGATAGTTTTACGAATATGTTATTTGTGTAATTCGACTTCTATTACAAATATTACGTACGAATAAATACAATAAATTAAATAGTTTTAATGATAAAATCCGATATTCTTGAAAATTTTACATATTTATACAAGTTATATACAATTGTAATTTTACATTAAATTATAAATTAGTAATGGTTTCTAGTATTCAAGTTGAATAAAATCGTAGAAATTATCATATATTTTTTATTACAATATATATTTATATAGTCTCAAATATTTTTTATAACTATAAAATTGCGTTTTTGTAAGTTTATCAAGATTTATTAAATTATATAGTTTTTATAAACAAAGTCCCTAACATAATCGCAGTGAAACTTCAGTATCATCTTACATTAGAAAATGCCAGAATTCTTCCCTTGGTAATTAAAATTTATGTACAGTACGAAAGTGTCTACTGCAATATATGCCGCGCTATAAAAGGTGTTTAATTTAAGTTAACAAATCAGAAATTTTCGAGAAATAAGCATTTTATACAAAAAAAATTCCAAATAAACACTTTATATTTTCAAAGGAAGCGTGTATCTGTGTGGCAATTACGTACCACACCTTGATAGTGAGACCGGTGGCACTTAGAAATTTTACATGGATAACCTCATTTTTTATCACACATGTGAATTTTATGTTACAAATTATGCTAAATTTATTTGAATTATACTTTAATCAAAAGTTTTATTAGGTCAGATTAATCATTAGATAGAGAGAGAACTAATCTTTAAATTTCATAGCTTTTTTCACTTATTATAACGGAGATAAATGATAAGTTTAAATTATTATAACTTTTAAAAAAAACATCATTTGAAAAAAAAATATTTAAACAAACTTCATATATTTTAAGCATATAATTCAAAATTGCAATAAAAGATGGTATTTGTTATTTGAAATTTTAAAATTCATTTTTAATGGTGACTTATTTTTAACAAGGCATATTTCCTAAATTGCATTAAAAATCACTCTGTTATAGAAATATTCCCCAGTTTCGTGGGCTGTACAACGTGAGAGTGCATTCAAATGATAAATGCGTTTTTTTCCATTATTTAACGGTTTTTGGTATCTAATGGTTTGAACTCATTTGAACATCATTTAACAGAAATAGACTTATACAAAACAAGAACGGTAAGAATTTTCATAACGGCTATTTTATTTTTGTCAAATAATTTACATTTACTCTTCATACTGTTTTTATAAGCTGGATGTATTGTTCTGGAATGACCACATTTTCCGAAACCTAGATGTTTAATGATGTTTATATAATCGAAATCAAGTTTTTCTTTCGCTTTATCTATTTAGTTCCATCTGATGCAGAAGGGTGCATATATCGTCTCGGAAAAAATCGACCGACCACCCTTAAAGAGAGGTTTAAACCTTTTGAATAGGATGCGTGTAATTTAAGGTCATCCTTGTATAAAAAATAAGTGAATTTATGATCTTAATAATTTTAGCGAATGCACGTATATTTTTAAGTTTCCTGAAGTGCGAGAGATAAGAGGAATAGTTAGACATCTCTTAAAGCAGCGGCCTTATTGTTTTCAACAACCTGTTATAAGATATTCTTATAAGGATTGTGTACAGATTGCTGAAGTATATTATTAGCCTACAATTTTAAGGTTAAAACAGATTTACATTTATTTAGTATTAATATCGTGCCTCTTTCCAACATCTAAGTAGGAATAGGTCATCCCTACTCAAAAACAAATTTAAATCCAGATATTAGTGTATTTCATAACATTTTTTCTAGCAGAAATTGTTCATTCCACCTAGTAATGGATCTGTATATTTCTTAATATTTGTCAGAGTTTTTGAAATATATTTTGCTATTATTTCACAATTATTCTGCTGAAGAAACTCCTAATCACTGAGAATACATCGCAATGATAGATTTATGAGGGCATATTTATCAGAAGTATTTACATGAACTTTTTATTCCAGTTCGTGGATTTCTCTCTAAAAAGATTTCTTTCGAACAGTGATAAGCGATTTATTATTATTATTATTATTATTGTTGTTGTTGTTGCTGTTGCTGTTGTTGCTGTTGTTATTAATATTATTGTAGTTATGACTATGATGTCTAAATAAAACATTGTTCAGATAAAACAGTATTTTTATCTATTTAATATAATTAGAGATTATAGATTATTGGATTTTATATAATAATTTTAGTATTTATAAAATAAAATAAGAAGAATTATATTATAAATTAAATTAATGAATTGTAGTTCTAATCGTTAATTAGTTACTTAATTAACTCGAAAAACAAACTTCAAAAAACTATTAGTAAAACTCTGATATGATATTAGCTCAGATTTTAACGAAAAATATGTTTGGATAAATGTCTAATAAAATGCAAATAGCTGTTTGTCAAGAATATTGTTGGCTGAATATGAATTAACAAAATTATTATTTAAAGAAAGGTTGTAACACATTTTTTAAAATTGTAAAATTATAATTTGTTTAAAAATGCTAAATTTTGTTCAAATAATTAATTTTAGATATAATAAACATAAATTTAATATTTATTGGTAGTATGAGAATTTTTTATAATTAATATAAAAAAATGCAAGTAATAAATATTAGTTCAATGAGTAAATCACGACAGATTAATTATTAATATAACGTTGAAAAATAAAAAACGCGATTAATTCAGATTCTATATAATATATTATATTTTAAATATTTCTACTTCTTATGAATAAACTGACATTTAAAATATTCATTGTAAATGTTGACACTTCCAATAATCTTTATAAAAAATCACATTTGAAATTATAAGAAATAGCAACATGTCAAACGATTGACAAAAGTAATTAACTTAGACAATTATGTAAAACTGTATAATTTAAAATTGAATTTAAGAAAATGTCAAATCTATAATATTCTACAAAAAACTAATTTCTAAGCGAATATGATAAATAAAAATAATTTTTTCAACACATGAATTTGTCATAATAATATCCTTATAAATTATTACAAGGATTGTTAAATATCAAATAATATTTGATACATTTTTATTAACTAATTTTGAAGATATCACGTGATTATAGTAAAATATTTTTTGGTATTATTTTTGATCGTCTAGACTCAAATGAGTATTTTATAGAATATAGAACTTTTAAAAAAAGTTTTACATAACAAAATTTCTGATATGATATGTCAGTATTGTTAATATTTTTTTTAATTTGCATGTTTGAATATGTATGCATGAATTAAAAATGTCATTTATGTTAACCATTATTAAATGTTAATTACGTAAACAACAAAACTAACTTAAAATAAAATTACCTAATTGATCAAGGTTAAATTTTATAGTTTTTAAGCTTAATAACTGTGTGTTATATCATAATGCTTAATTAATTGTACAGCGTTGTTCTTATTCTGAGGATTTTTATTAAAAATACTGTGTTGCCGTATGTTTTAGCATATGCACGCGCTCGTATGCAGTACACATGCTTGTTCTTGCAGAATTTTAATCATAATTGCGATCAAAAAATTTGTCAAGTGCTAAGGTTTTGTTGTCGTATTTTGTAAATCCCTCAGTCACCATTTCATATTGTTTCAGACATGTTCAATTAAGAAAATCCAAACTAACTGGTGCACGTGGAATAAAATTCTAGTCTACAGGATGAGAATAGGATCTACATCAAAAAGCTTGATGTAATGAGCAAGAAGTAATGTGATGATGACATGATAAATACATACTATTAATACACATTTACGTACGCCTGTTTGCACGCGCATGAAGTATAAAATCTGAGAGACAACTTGTCCGTGTTATACACTGAGTAACTCTATCATTATATCAATATTGCAATACTTTTTGCAAAAGATATAGTGCAAATTTATACACCCAAAAGTGCACTTAATTACAAAGAAACATGAGATTTTTATAACGCTTGACTAGATTATTAAAACTGCATGAAATATTTAAAAATACGTACAGAACATTGGAACTGCACAGTTTAATTAAAAATTATCACTCCAACTTAACAAGTTTAAAATGATTATAAAAAATAGAATTTTATAGTACCGTAAACAAAATTAATTAAATGGATAAAAAATCTTACATGAAAAAACTTATTGGGATTTATAAGGATTTATTGTAGTTTCAGAAATTTTAAAATGAAAGACTGTAATTTTTAGATGAAACACAAAGATTTTAAATAGGTCTTATGTTTATAATACAAATACGATGAATAAAAAGAAAACGTTTTAAACATCACTAAATATAATACTTATTACAATAAGTATTAAAAGTAACTAAATCTAGTACAGCGATATTTTCGAAACACAATTCATTGAAATAAAATAATTAATGTTAAAAAATTCACACTTTATTAAAAATGATATATAAAGTAAATAAATAATTAATTAGAATTAATTGTGTTTGTATTTATAAAATAACAATAAAAAATGATTATTTTTTAAAAAATAATAAATAAGTCAAATGTAAAGAATGCATTCGGTAACGTCGATAAAAATTATAATGTAAAAAATAAATAACTATATACATTTTAAATAATAAAATGTAATGCAAGGCTAAAAAATGTATTATTTTCATATTTTAATCAATTTATACAATAAGAAAAAACCCATACAATTTTTACGAAACATTAACTAATTTAATTGATTTTTACCAAACCATTCAGTAAAATTATTTAACATTTTCGAATTGTTCGTTTAACCTGTTTCAATTTATATTAAAAGTTTAGTCAATTTTTACCAAATAGTCGGGTAAATGTCGTTTCGTTTCGTTTATACTTTTGGGTTACTGAACGTTTGATAAATATTTCAAATCTAGTTTTCTCAACGTGTATAAAATAACTAAAAAAAGTGTAATCGTGAAAACGACACACGGAAAAGTGTTGTAAATTGCCGTTATAAATTGCAGTCATTTGTAACTCACTATTATATTAACAATAAATGGATAAGTTTATACACTATGATTAACATAGTTCAAAAAATACTTCATGTAGAAACGATTTATTTCCAAATGTTTAGTCAGTCTGATAAAGTTGTTTCAACTTTTTAATTCAATTCTATGGAAATTAGAGCTCAAATCGTTTTTACGTAAAGTATTATAGTATTATATTAATTTTACGCGAATTTGTTTTTTATTATACTTAAAATTCTTTATAAAATATTGTAATAAATATTAAAATCGAAAGTATTCTTTGACAATAGCTTTAAAGAATGTATTGTGTAAGTGACAACGAGAATAACTTTAACTTATTTTATAAAAATTGTAAAAATGTATAGTTAAGTGATTAATAACAAAGATAATTTCGTAGAATAATAATAACAATAATAATAACAACAATAAATTATTGTATGCGGCCTAATTATATTCGGTAATTATTGAGGTATCACAGTTTACCATTGTGATTCAAATTATAGTTACTTCAGCTGATTTTGTGAAAAATTTTCTCCACAAGTTAAACTGCATTCCCTTTTTTCACGCAAGCTTAGTTATATTATTATACCATACTCGAGCTTTTTCGTGCTTTTTATGCTTCATATTAGGAACCAGAAAAAATATAATCTTAATTAGATGTAAAGGATTCAAAAAGGAATAATTAGAAACTAACAATATCTAACAAATTTCAATTAATTTAATTGTGGCCAAAAATTAATATATCGTTACTGATAAGATAGTCCTTCGAATATAGTAAATGTAGTATAAAATAATTTATTCTTATTTTAAAAAATTTAAAATTATTGTATAATTATATTTTCATTTTCATTATAATCTAACTCTAATGAAATTTGTAAAATCATTATATTAAAAATTGTTCAAAACGGAGTACCTTGTTTTTCGACAAACGACATGTCTTAATTGTCATTAGAATCCGCAATACTGTTACTTGCATTGCGATTATGAAATATTTAATCAGATTTTGCAATTACATTTGATGAATTCTACTTTCTTAAAACAAATCTTTTTAGAATCTATTTTATCGATTTGTTAAAAATTAGAATTACAAACTTTTTCATAATTTTATTTACAGTAATAGATATCTAATATGTTTGTGTGTATACAGTTCTTAATAATGTTTACTTATAGATATTTTAGAAATATTTTAAATAACTGTACTGATAAATAAAAATATATATTATTAAGAGTATATTTCATTGTAATCGCTTAAACATTAATTTTTGCTTAAACCCAATTTACGTTGAATCTTATTATAAAAAATGTCCATAAATTAGTGTAAATTTTTATTAAAATTATGTAAATATACGTTACGGTATACAAAATTATTACATATTTATGTAGCAGCAAAGGAATTTCAGTGTTTGTTCATAGATTTTTCCCATTCGAAGACAGATTTTGTCTTTTGGTTAAATATTACAAAAAAACCTTCTTGCCAGAGGATTATTCCAGTTATTGTTCGTTTATATAGTTTTGAAATTTAATTATGTATAATGTAATATAAGAAGCTAATTAACATAAAATATATGAAAAAAAATTTATAATACTTTCATAAAGGCATATGTAAAATATTATAAGAACGTTTTATGGTTCAAATTCACCCATTAATTACAAGTACACTAGACATTTTCAAAATATTTTAAAAGTAGGGAAATACGTTTTGTTGATTTTAATTTTTATTTTCTTTTAACATTTGAGTTTATAGCGTTACTCAGAAGCGTCGAAAAAATTAATTTATTTCTATTAAATTATTAGCTTATTTAGTGTCTTATTTAGATAGACTTGTTCTATTATAATGTGTTAAAAAATGATTAGTCTTATTTTTAAATGAATCGAATATGCTAATATAAGATTAATTAGTACGCGATATTATTGTTATTTTTCGAAAATATTCTATATGTTATTTATTTTGTGTGAATATGTATTTTAACAAGTACTACACCTTTTTAATTGAAAACCAAGTTTAAAAATAATAATTAAAGTATCTAAGAAAAAGATATGCTTGATGAAGAAATTTAGTGCATTTGCATTAATTTTTGCTAGTATATTTATAAATTAATTATAGCAATATATTATACATTATTTTAATATCGCTAAACAATGATTATAGTTTTTATTTTTATTATTTAAATATGAATTACATTATATTTAAATTCATAAAAATCACGTATTAACTATTCTGTATATCGTTATAATTTTTAATTAATTATTAACTAAACTATTTCTTAAACCATTAAGTTTAATTCAATTATTCAATCTTTTTACTTGATTTTTTAAGATATATTTTAATTTAATTTAATATAACATTAATTTAAAAATTACAATTAATAAAAAATTACATCATTCTATTGAATAAAGAGTTGCCACTTTAATTCGTAAATTACTTATTTAGTCACAGAATAAATTAGTCTTTTATAATAACTTATTAAATATATGGATATTATATGATATTTCAAAAGTTCATAATTATATATTTCAAACTGAAATTATTTTTATATTTACCAAAGTATAATTTTGTTATGAAACCGTTGACTACATTTTAATGTTCCATATAACACAATTTAATGTGAATTTTTTAACTAAAAATAGCAGTATACAATTAATGTGTTATAAACACAATAACATTACATTTTTAAAATTTCTTAGTTGCGATATGTAAATATTTAGTTAATATAATAATCCTC
>JABFOX010003048.1:0-10748 GCA_022817665.1 Axea sp. ZL-2020
AGTAATGGATATAAATATATATTTATATGTTAATGTATATTATATTACAAATAATTAATAAAATAATAATGAACTAATTAGTTTTAATAAGATAACAAAGATTTTTATACAAAAAATGTAGATCGATTGTATTGTAATTTTTGAATTGTGTAATGTAGCGTATATTTTGTTGTCGTTTTTTTCATTATTCTATTTCAACTTAATGCGCTAATTCACAAAATAAATATATCACATAATTTTTTAATCATAAAATTGTTATATACTATAATCACAACTGTTCTATGCATACATATTTTGTAATTCATTTATATAAGAGTTAATTCTATATTGCATAATTGATTTAAACAAATCCGTACTTAAATCATTTTGCATATGATAATTATTAGAATATAATTAGCATGTGAAATATAATATATATTTATTCTAATAAATATATATTGTATTTCACATTTCAAACTTTACACTTTTCCATATACTGTTATTGCAATTATTTTATCTTTCATTTAAATTGAACATTAATTATTTATTATTTCTCTGAAACAATTTCTTTATATTATTCATTTTTATATTACACATATATAAATATTTTTTTTTTAATATTTGTATTATATAAATTAATTTTATATTTGATTATGAATATGTACAAAAAGGTTACTATTTCGTTAAAAAATCAATGACGAGTTATAATTCAAATTTATTATTTTACAATTTTTTCGTTTGTCATCTACCAATACGAGTCACATCATTCATAAATGATGCGGCAGTTTTAAGAAAATCTAGATTACTTAAACGATGAAGAAGAAATAAATTGTTTAAGAGACGCGGTGGGGGCCATGGCAATTCTCGTATGCAGAAGAAACCAGTAATCAAAGTGTCTGATCGGACGAGACGAATCGTTGAGGCTGAGTCTCGTCATATCACTGAGTCCACTACAGAATTGCATGTAGATGGGCAACTCTACCTTCCTACCAACCTGCGATTCATTCTTTAATGGAAATCAATCCAGTGCGAGTAAGATTGCTGTTCCCCGAGGGACCATTTTGACGAAGCAATGTCTCTTCCACACTTCGCATTATCATTCCAAAATAATCTCAAAACATGAACGGTTTTACAATCGTCGCGAGACTCATTATACAAATAACTACATCCACTGTTACGATTATTATCGATCTTCGTTATTATCTTTTTGCTTATACATACTTTTTGTGTTTTTATCGTAACAGATTATGTTTTAAGATAAACGACAATGTGAATTCGTCGTTGTATATTTAATTTCGAAAGATACAAATTAAATATGAAATAATGATAAAAGTCTAATGATGATAAAAAAAAGCGATTGGTCTGAATTCTTTTTTTATTAGTACGCAATAGAAACAGGCATCAGATTGTATAGAAATAATGTTATGAGTCAAAACCATTGCAAGAGTGCTTGAAATCGGTGAAATGTTTGGTAATAAACACGGTGACATTTCTTTCTGTGTTCAACCGTTGAATAATGTCATGTCAAAAACAAAATGCATCGTAAAACAATCGTCGTTCGTCCATGTGAAATAGGCTTAACGCCCGAATGCACGTGGAAGAAATATTAGCTTATCGAAATCCGAAAAAACGTATTGGATTAACGCGATGCGATTGCATGTCATTTTCATTGGAAGAAGGATTTTTGCGGTTCGGTGGCTCGTTTTTCCACAGCTTCCTGTTCCATAACATCTCAATCACGCTTTTTATTCCTGCTCATTCCTTTCTTCGTTATTCTGAAAAGTGATTATCCAGTTCGATAAATTCATAGTGCCTAGCCATAACTCGATTTGACATTAAATTGCAATTCCGCAATCGAGCAATTACGCTTGCAAATGTTAAAATTGCTTTAATTAATCAACTAAACACTGATGATAAATGATGTTGAGACCCTGCTACAAGACCGATGACGCCGTGATTTCGCTTCTGTTTCAAGACGCAATTCGTCTAGAGAATTGCTGGAGATATGCATTGATTTTCGTTTACCCTCTGTGTACTGGCTGTACATTTCCCGTACCCATCGCCCTCGGAAGGATGTTTCGTTATTTAAACAGATTAGCAATACGGCAGACCGAAGGGAGCGTCTTATGCGTTTTCGATGCGTGCCTTGTTCCTGGGAATTAATCTTAGTTCGAGTTACCCCGCGCGCCGGAAATATTTATGGAAATGTACTTTATTCAAATACATACGAACAGGCGCGCATCTTTGAAGAAATTCCAAAATTACTGTGGCAAATCCCAATGGGTTACACTTCTTAAGATTTCATTTTTTTCTTCCATATTGCAAATAAATTCCATTTTACGATTAATAGTAATTTAATATATGTAGATTCGTTCTAAACATAAAACACAATACAATAAAAAAATGGAATTCTATCTTTATTATAAGGATAATTATAATTATAAAGACAATTTTTATAGTATTTATTAGTTTTAATTAATTTTGTTAATCGGTAGAACATACTGGTGCATGAAAAGATAATTTTACTAAATGATGTGGAACTAAAATAATTATATAAACTCATTCACGTATAATTTTTATACACAGAAACACAAAATTAAAATATTGGTAGAAATAATAATGAAATTATTATGTAAACATGCAAAAATATAAGCATGTACAAAGAATAAACAAATTTCTGTATATATATATTATAATAATATTTACATGTTTATGTCATACATATTTTCAATTAAACTTTGTTCCCATCATCATCATCATCATCATCATCATTACCGTCATCATCATCATTTTATTATCATCACAATTATTATTATTGTTGTTATTGTTGTTATTATATTTTTTCCTGTTCGTCATAGCAAGTTAGCTGCTAGCAAGCTATCTTATTTACATTTTATAAGACTTTTGCTTTCACTGTTAAATCAATGCAAAATTTAAATTTAATCTGTTATATATAATTATATAAATACATTTAATAAGTTTACAAATTGTTTTGATGGAGAGTATATAAAACGTGTGAAAAATTGTAATAAAAATATTTTACTTTTGTTATTATAATCAAGAATTTACATAAGTATCATTGCATTCCTCATGGAAGAAAAGTCATAAGCTCGTGTGTAATCATGTGACATAGCAAGCAGTTTATATTAACACACGTGAACCGAACCATATCAAATTCCTACGCTGGGAATTGAGTTTGATAATCCAAGGTAACCGTTCAGTAGTCTTTTATGAAGCGTGATTATTAAGGTATTAGTATGGCAACCCTTAATGAAGTTTTCCATTTTTTGCATCCATTAGGCCTGAGTCATTAATAAGGCATATATTATTGTAATTTTATTGGAATATATTCAAACTTAGTAATTTTATATTTTATTTCATATAAAATCTTATAATGAAACTAAATTTATTAAAAGTTGTATAAATATTAATTTCTACATATTATATCATTATACTTATAAACCAAAATTCTAGATAGCAATATTTTAATATTCTTATTTTAATTTAATTGAAAATTAAAATTATATTTATGTTTATATACACATTAACAAAATTTCAATTAGTTTGAAATTAAATATTAAAATAAATTCAATTAAAATATGTTCACAGTTTTTATTTGAACTATAATAATAAATCGATAAATTAAATAAATTAAGATTAAATGAATATATTTTTAAACATACTTTTTATATTAAACGTTATAGATTTATCGCTAAAGATCTCAAGAAATTATTATAATTTATAAAATAATAAAAGAAAGGAAAATAAAAATAAACTGAATGTAATTTTCAATAAATTTGTATACGAATATTTATTTTCATGATCAGCTTATTCTATAAAATACGTTAATTTACAATTTCCAAATCTGATAAATAATTTAGTTTGAATTTTTATAAACAATAGAACATATTTATAAAAAAATAAATATTAATAAAAGTTTAATTTGTAAAAAGTTGAGTTTTAAATAATAAAATTGCAGATTTACTTGTATAATTACACAATTAAAATCTGTTCGCTTTTCCAGAAGAGCATTACTTTAAAAATTAAGTTCAAATATTTTTATAAATTCCGAATTATTATTTTATTTAATTTTAAATTTAATAAATGTATATAAAATTAAAATAATTAAACAATTTTAACTCTGTAGGTTTAATTCTAATGATTTACGCTCTTCTTCACAATGTCATAAAAAACAAACGAATAGAACATGAGCATTTTAAATACACTGTAGAAAATTATACATAAACAAAATGTGACGTTAGTCTGACCTACATATAAACACTGAGAAGGATGTTCTCGATATTGGAATGGAACTTTCCTTCGAGGGCTTATCGACAACCGTTTAGCGACCCTCTCATTATAGTTCTATTCAGATGAAAACAAGTGGAAGAGCACTGTTCATTTTTCCCTCTTTCGAGCCATAGTATCAAATAAATACACACATACTAGTTATAGATCTAGATGTCTATATAAATAAATTAATAAATAAATGAATAAATGAATAATTAAAAGAAAGACTAAGTTAATGTATGAATACATTTAAATATATTTCTATTTCTACCTACTTATCTATCTATCTTTTTATCTGTCTATCTATCTATCTAGATATCTTTATTTATTTATTTATTAATTTTTGTAATTTTTTATTTACTTATTTATTTATTCACGGATGTTGAAAGACGAATTAATGTAGAATAAGATGAAGAAAAAATAAGGGATGTGCAAGAAACGGGGAGATTGAAGTTCAGATAATTACACCTTGTACACTGGTCCACTCAGAACCAACACTCGAAATGGTCTGAACCATGAGCGTTCGGAATTTCAGTTTGATTTACAGCTGTTCAGTCTGGCCACCATCCGTCTGTCTATTTAACTCCGTATTTCGGCTTTCTTCCTACCTATTTTCTTCCTTTCTTCATCCATCGTTCATCAATCCAGTTTGATTATGTTTTTCTCTAATGAAGGATAAACGCCAGCGCATTCATGAATTTGTGATGATTCTCTAATCATCTCTCCGAAATGGTTTTATACAGACTCCATAAAAGGGTCTGTTTATTTCGAGATGAGTTAAAGTGAAAAATAAATTCGGCGGACAATTTTCGTTTTTTTTTTTTGTTTTCTTTGCTTCCTTGTTTTTTCAACTATAAGTTGTTGTATTCTGATGTTCTTACTCCTTCGTCGAAGTTTAGTGTGAGAATGAGTTAAGTTGAGTGAACTCGTCTGACCGAATAGATGTAAATTTGGTCAAGTAGTAAGATTGGTAGCAAAAAGCAATCATTTTTGAGTGGGTTTTTATTGAAAAGCTGACGTTTCGAGGTTACTTGATTGGATTTATGAAGTGAAGAATAAGAAAGGTGTAAGTAGGATATTAATGATAAGATTTATATTCCAGACATTAGTTTGACAATGAATTGCCTCTCTCATCTTAACATTGTTGATAAAATAAAATTAGATATATAATTAAAAAATGCAAAAATTTTAAAATTAATAGTACAAAAGAGAAATTACAAAATTAATTATATATTGTAATTGTACAACGTCAATAACTTTGAAAAGATTTATAAATTATAATGCAACTTGATTTATAATAATAAACAACTTCAATTTGTTTTAAATTATGTCAATTAAAAATTCATTCATCAAATTTTGTTTTCTGATTGATTTAATAATTTCAATTAATCTATATTTTAGAATTTAAAATATTGAAATATTTGTGTAACAATTTAAAAACACATTTTGTATAACTAAAAGTTATCTAACTTGATAAAATCAATGTTATAATAATCAATTCACGTATCATAACTGTAAAAACAACGTGCAATATCTGAAGACAAGACAGATTCTGTAGAAGTAAACAACACACTGAAGAGCACGGTTCTCACGGAAGTCAGTTTTCCGTCTAGTCCGATTAAATGCCGACCACATCCTTTGATCGTTATAATCCAGCGCAGTACACAACATTGGCCGCGAAGTCTCGCGATGTTGCTACATTCTTACGTGTAACGACTTTTTCGTGATCCACACACGACTCAATGAAGAGAAAGAAAGAAACACAGGGGAGAGAAAGAAGAAGCGTCCGAAGAAATATCCCATCGTTCGAACGCCTTGTCAAGGTCTAGAGGCGCCGTGGGTCATCGCCATCGTCGATAAAAAGGATAATTGAGCGAGTGTAACTCGAATTTTACTTTGATTGAATCATTTTTTGTTTAACTCTTGTCGCGGCAACTACATTGTTGCAAAAAATATTGTTAAAAAACAATGTTCTTATTAAACTTAATTGTTCAAAAGCCTATCAAGAACGTTGACAGTTTTACTATTCTGAATTGAAAAATATTAATAACAAATATCTATATCTACATCGAACATAATTATTTTTATTCAGAAATATTGTTTTTAATTTATTCATATGAATATGTGTTTTACTTCATTTAAGTAATACAAGCATTAATTTGTATAAACGAATCGAAGTTAATTTAATGTCTAATGACAAAGTAACTAAACTTAGGAAATAAAAGTTTAAAATATATATATTTTAAATGTCGTTCTATCATGTATACCTAATTATTGTGTATTGTGTTGTGCATACAACAGGAGTGTGTACGCATCAACAATTCCAATACAAAAAGTGTATTAATATGGATTCCGATCCTACTTATGGCATGTAGTCAGATTAATTTCATCTGTTATCTCGATTGGTCTTTGTTCATGCAATTGACAAACCTAATGATATCACTATGTATTGCAATCAATAAGTACATACATATTTAAACTATTTTTATATAAACTTTAATTTGCTTATATATATTTTCAAGCGATATTCCAGAAATTGTTTGAATTGTAAATGTTATAAATTATAACAAAAATTTGGTTGTGTTAATTTACAGAGATTTCTTCAGAAACAATTGAAACTTAAGAATAACATTTAAAGAATTTTTAATTACTTAAAAATGTTTGTTTCGGAATTAATTTGACTTAAAAGGTAATACAATATACATAACTAAATAAGATACAATACATTGTGTATACTAAAATAAAATTACTAAGTCGTATATTAAAATTTACGATTTTATACATTTTACGTTATTTCGTATTATTTCTTATTTCTTATTAGTAATTTTTTTAAATATCTTAAGTTGTGACAACACTGATAATATAATAGTAAATTTTATTATATCTGTTTTCGTATATAAAATAATAAATTAAAATTATTTTAGTGTTTAGGAATAAATAACGATGACACATTAATTAAATTAATATAAATATAGATACATTTTGTAATAGTATTTATACAAAATTCGATGGTGCATTTTTGACTAGACATGAATTGATCCTTTAAATGACTATTTTTATTCTTGGTTAGCATGAAATGTTTAAGTATTCAAGAAGCATGCATGTTAAAGTATGTATACTCACACTTTATTAGTATTTATCTAGCTCGGAAATTGTGTTTATACATTCTAACACATATATTTTCATAATGCGATCATTATACACGAACAATACTTCAATCTTAAAAATAATGTAATATTACAATTTTTATACTTTTGTATTGTTTTTACATGCTGTTACGTGACTGATATTGTGCTACTCTTCAATACATTAAAATAATACTTTGCTTTATAAGTATTTATGTCATAAAATCATTTATAGTTATTTAATACTGATGAATTAATATGATACTTACAATATTTTTTCTAAATAAAAGTTTGAAGAATTTGCTATAATAAAACGAAATATATGCTTTCATTTAACTTTAAATTTTTCATCAATTTTTTTTTTCGTGCATTGACATTAAAGCTAAAAATATTATAGTAATACACATATGAAATAATCACTTTATTTGTATGCGTAATGCTTATGTAAGCATAATATTATGATATATTTCAACTGATCGCTTTTAAATTTTGTACATGTACATCTTTGGAAATAACTACTTGTGTACTAAAAATATTCTATTATCAGCAGTTCTGATAAAGTTTCGAAAAATGGAATTTTTATGAAAGTTTAATAAAATATAATACACATAATGGTTTAATCAATAATAATTCAATTACAAAATTATGAACAATGGACAAATTTCTTGAACAAAATTTTCACTTTATAAACTAAAGAACTGTAGTCAAAAGTCTTTTTTGAATCAAATAATTTCTAGTGGAATATTTTTGCAAGTGTTATAATAAAATCTGTTTTATCAATAAAAAACACAACCAATATGTTAATACAATGGAATAGTCACAATGTCGAAACAATGTAAAAAAACATTTAATTTTATGAATATAATTATGATAATTCTCATCCTTTGGACATAGAGGCATTGGTAAAACCGTGTAATACCTGTAATAAATAAGTGTAAAAATCGACCGCACACAACCAATAGTCTCGTCGTCATCATCGTATTCCCTTACCATGAACGATTGTGGAATTCCAATCGACCTGTAACTGGACAATGCATTCATGAGTAATTGCTTCACAACGAGGGGAAAGCGCAATTGCAAAGATCTGCCGCGATGCTAAACGGCGAAACTACCGATGAAAAAGGCACGAAAAACATTGCTCGCGAAAACTATTGGCTCGTGGAACATTTCACATTGATCATTGGTAACGTTGACTTTATTACCACACGTACATATTTTCTCGTGAGCCATACGGCCGTTTGAAATCGAAAACCTTTACTTTCTGGAGAAATCGCTGGAATTGTGCTATTAGAAAAAATAATAAAAGCCACTTTCTATAAAATGAACATTTGTCATAAAATAGTTGTATTAATCGTAAAAATATTCGTAACTCATGATAAAATTCAGTCTTTTCATCGTATCTACAAAACACAAATTTACGTGTAGACGTCATATTATTAGTTGCGGTTTATTTGAGGAAAAGTTGGTTAATGATATTCCTATCGAAGCTATCGAAAGTAATCGTTTTAAGTGTTTAGTTATGTATAATCTTTGAAGTGGTGGCGTGAAAATTTTGGTTTAACAGAAGATTGAACATTTGATAGTTCATTGTAGTTTTAAATAAAGTTGAAATAAAACGGCCTTTGTCATTTACTTTATTTTCTTATAAAAATTATTACAAATTCATTCGAACATTAACTTAATTAATATTATTGAGTCATTCATATTGAACTTAATAAAAAATGATTCTATGAAGTCATAAATAAAATCACTACTACTTCTTTATTATTGAAGTTATAAAATTATATTTTTATTGATTGAAAAAACAACAAATTATACAATGTCATAAATTCAACTTTTTATTTATTATTTTTTTATGAATTCAATTTTTAGTTTTGATATGAAAATTGTTTATAAAATTATATAAGAACTGAATTCACAGCAAATAAAAATGATACATTCTATCATGTAACAGCAAACAAACTGTGAAAGTATATTTTAAAATTATTTTTCTTTAAACTAATATTTAGTATAAATGTTTATATGAGTAAATCAAGTAATTTGTAATTCAACAATAAGTTTATTAATACACAAAAGATAGTTACAATATCAAATTTTGACATTAAAATTAAAGAGAAATTACTAAAATCATAATTAAAAATATAAGATATGGTAAAATTATGGCGTATTTTAATTCAAGATATTTAAAATCTGAAGATTGATTAAAGAATTTTACTTATAAAAAACTTTTCTTAATATTTGTTATATTTAACACAAGATTTATATAAAATATTTATATTAAAAATGTAAATAAAAATGAATTATAATGTAATATAAAAAAAACTGTATAAATAAAACATTATTAAATATTCTCGCAAATTAAATAAATAAATAAATGATTAAAAAAAGAACAAATGAATAAAGAAATCCATTTTAATCCATCTATCTTTCTATTTTCTTTTTTTTAGTTCTTTTAGTTTTACATTTCTAATTAAAGAGGTGTTGTATTAAACTAGTACTTTTCGTCATTATAAAACATAAACTAATAGTAAAGGTCCTGAAATTTAGCAAATTAAATTGAAAATCTTCGAAAATGTACAATTTTTATTAAATGATAAAAATAAGTTTTTAATATTTTATATTAATGACACAAGTTATTTAAAGGTCTTCAAAAATTGATCCTATTTATCTTTTGGGTAACGTGATTTACAATGAAATTGGTTTCTGTATTATAAATAGTTATTTATTCAAATATGTATTCCTTAGTTGTATGTTTTTCCATTTTATAATGATTATGGAATGTTTGTTACTGTAGAAGAATATCATTTCAACTTACAATATATTGTTTTTATGTGCTTTGTTTACTAAGTTTCTAACAGTTATTGTACTTCTAAAGAATGCATTCTCATTAAATAAATACATTTTCAAAATAATTTATTAAATTGAAATATTTGAAATGTTTCCAAATTTGTTAAATTTATAATATAACATTTAAGCTCATTTTATGTATCTTAAAATCTTGAAACGATTTCAAAAGCCTGAAAAAATTTTTTAAGTTATCAAATTTGTATTTTAAAAGGTATAAAACAATGAAATTTTCCATAAAATTGTGAAAATGTAGTATAAATGAAAATCTCGATATTTATGCTGGATCAATGTCAAATTAATTCCATGCTTTTCCAGTATAATTAGCATAACTTTAATGTAATAGAGCACAGCATTGATCAGGCAAAAATAATAGAAAAACTACGAAATATTCTCATTGATGTAAAATTAATTTTTATTTTACATTTTGTATATAATACGTAGACATTAAGTAATTTTTACAATATAAATTTTAAAGAGACACCGTCAAAGCATTTTAGATTATTTGAA
>JABFOX010003049.1:0-10748 GCA_022817665.1 Axea sp. ZL-2020
AAAACCAAAACATATAAAATAAATTAATTGTATGAATGAGTAATGAGTTTATAATACTATTATTACAAAAAAATAAAAAAAAAAACCAACAAAAAAAAAAAAAAAACAAAAAAAAAAAAAAAAAAAAGAAAAAATTATAAAAAACACAAAAAAAAAAAAAAAAAAAAAAAAAAAATAAATAAAAAAAAAAAAAAAAAAAAAAAAAAAAAAAAAAAAAAAAAAAAAAAAAAAAAAAAAAAAAAAAAAGTAAAACACATCTCACTATCATTAACCCTTTCGCTACGGCAGTCCAATCTGCAGAAGTTTCATTACTGAACGAAAGCACGCGCCAAAATTATGTAGTTTCTTAGTTTGGATTTGGTATGTATGTTTATCTAAATCTTAAATCACAACTGTGTTGAATAAAACAATTCTTGTTCTAATATAAAAAGTTTAATTTATATTTTTAATATAAAAAGACTTGCAAACTGATTAAAATACAACAACGGAGTTGATAGCGTATATATGCGGCGTTCGTAGCGAAAGGGTTAAACATTCAAAAAATTTTTGAACAAATCTTACAGAAGAGACTAGAATGGTTCATAGAAAATTCGGAAATCTTACCCGATTCCCAATTAGGCTTCAAAAAAACCAAATCTGTACTGGATGTTGTCAGCACACTGTAAAAATGCATACCACTAAACACATCACAAAACAAATACACTAGAGTCATATTCTTAGTCATAGACGGAGCTTTTGACAATGTATATAAATATCTACTAGCCAAATTAATGCTCAGACTTGATATCCCTCAAAAAATACCCAAAATCATACATAATATGAGCAATTTTAGGATTATCCAGGGCTACAATGGAGGTGAACCTTTCAAAATAGATCACGCCACAAAAGGTTTACATCAAGGTTAAATATTAAGGTCCTTATTATTTAATCTATGCACGTCTCAACTTCCCACTTACATAACTGAAAACACAAAAATCATTAGTAACGTTGACAATATCGTCAACATCAATCTCCTATACTTCAGATAATCTGAAAAAAAAAAACAACCTAAATGGCGTCTTGGTATAAATTAACAAAATCCTAAATTACATATCACTCAAAATATCAATTCCTAAAACCAATGCTATGATATTCTCAAAATCTACAGACAACTTAATAAAAAAATATAATCTACAATTTATATTAAATAACTAAATTATAACATTAAATATCTAGGTTTTACTTTAGATTACCAATTTAACTGGAACCTTCACACCAAAACTATTAAACTCGACAACATGTTGAAAGCATTTGTAGGCATAGAACGGGGTTCATTACATCTGTCAATCATGTTGAATCTATACAAAGGAATCACCAGATCCTATTTGAACTGGGGTAGCCAGCTCTTCGCTAATTCTAACCCAAATACCTTGAAATCACTGGACAGGGTCCAATACAATTCAAGAAGAATATGCCTAGGACTGATAAGCTTCACTTCAACAAACATTCTTCTCGACCTGTTAGAAGAACCACCTCTCCAATACAGAAGGAAGTTCTTACAACTTAAATTTCTAGCTAAAATCAAAAGCAATGAAATACACCTTCTCCATCCAAAGCTGACTACAAACAATAGACACTACAATAACTCACAAATAAACTCACAAATAATCATTAACATTCCCACACTTATGGTGACTTAAAAAAACAAATTATTGTGCTTGTCTTTATTAATTCATGATGTCGAAATATGTCTTGAAATTTTAAATATCTCATCTGTTATCAAATTATTTATTATCAAATTCATTATTTGAACCTAATTTTTATATAATTATTTTTGTAGGTATTATTAAACTAATAATTGACCCTTATTTCAAGATTATTTTATATATTTTTTATTTTATTAACGTTTCGTAACGTGTATATAATTTACCACGTTAAAATATATATTAGAATTAAAATACTTTCGTCGTTATAAATTATATATCAATGTGCATACATTCGAAAAATGCCATTCCATTAAAAACGTTACTCAAACGCTCAGAATGCATGAGTATCAAACAACATTTCAAATCAAACTACTTCGAGAACATACGATCATGACGTACGACAAAGGCATACACATGCATTTTTGACGCTGTCAAAAGTTCATCATTTCGGCGTTGAGTGCAATAACACTTCACTGTTGCAAGTACTACATAAATCATAAGAATAATATTTTATTGTTATTCATCACATGTTTACTTTGTTATTTTATCACATTTTAAACATAAAATTCTGCGTATAAAAACGTAGTCACCGGCTTATAGATATTATTTTTTTAAGCTCCATGTTGCCAGTTGACCAGCTTCTGCAAATTAATCAGCGTACGATATCCTCGGTCCGAGAACCACCTTGAGATCATTTGCACTGTTTTTATCTGGACATATCGTTCCAGGCCATTTATAACCTTAAACATTCAAATTCGATTGTTTATTCAAGCGATAGTAAGCAGAAGTTTATTTGTGTACTATATAGAATTTTAGCCTATAGAACATCAAAGATTTTGATATTATTTAGTCGCGCCAGTCTTACTTGGATCCCTCATATAGTATAACTATGAGAAACAGTAGTTTGATTCTATCTATATTGATATATATGATTTAATGAGCATAAATAATGACATATAGTAGTACGGCAGAAGTATGTGTACAAACAGTAAGGTATACATTGTTTTCCAAATTTTTATGACAGACTGTTACTATATTAGTGCTCAACTGTTACTGGAGTTGTTGCTGTATTCTTGTTATTCTAACTGTGTTTAGCAAAAGTTAGGCTTAAAAATGAAAATTATATGGCTTGCGATTACAATTGAATTTACAATCTACAACACTGTTACCATTTCTCTGTCTATTTATTATCCGATGACTACTTCTATCTTCATGCTGTACTGTAATCAATCCTCCAGCCAATTGCCGTATTGCCATTAAGTTTAATCGGTGGGGTCATTTAGAACTGAGATAAAGTAGTATATCTTCGCGGGAAAATTGTGCAGAACGGTATTAGACTATAAATATTTTCTGTTAAACATATATCTCTCCCTACATGAGGCTGTGATAGACAACATTATACTGCTCTTAAAACTTTGATTCTTATGAATTGAAGAAATATATAGCAGATGTAGAGAGGCATCACGAAAATAGCCCGACTGCACCTTTTCAAAAAATAAACTGATCTAAAAAGAGTACCGAAGGTGGAAGTTTAAGCCTACTGACAAAAGAACGTTGAAAAAGTCATATTCTTTCAATTGAGTTAGATTCTCTGGGGCTGGAAGACGTTGAAATAAGATATTTTCCGCTAATGCTTTTATAGGGTATTTAAGCATATCATTTAAATAAGGCAAACGTATAGTGTAATTTTTATATGCTTATATTGTTTTGTACAAAATGGCTTGATATCCATTTATAAAATATAAATTAGATTTATATTTGTACGTATTATAACACGATACGTGTTACCCCAGTTGTGATTACTGCGAAACACCGGTTACTACTAAGAATGTGGATGAAAATAGGGGGAAAGATGGGCGATATAAAGCATATAGGATACTGATCACCAGATCATAATTTTTTATCTCGAATCGAATCATAAATAAATAAAAATTTATTTATTCAGCAAATTATTGCGGCTTTATTATTAATACCGAATATATGCGAATAATTATTATCTCATACTAATAAGCGGACCATAAATGAGCTATTAAGATCGATATTTCGTAAATATTTTATCAATTCAGAAGACAATATTTCATTTATCTTGTTCATTACTGCTTTAAGAAAATCTCCGTTGGTACGCCAATACTTGTAATTTGCAAATGTAAACATTTGCCCACACAATATGGTGAATATGCAATTGAGCAAATGTATTGCGACACTTTGAAGAATTTTGGAAGCCCTTCTGCTTTCGTATTTTTTCTTGTTAGACTCTCCCACTTTTACAACAGGGCGCTCTTTAATTGCGTTATTATTCTTGCAAGTATGCAAAATCCTGTGTATCTTTCAGAACCATCAAAGATTTCATTTTTGTCTTCCTCCATCCATCTTATCGACAAAATTATATACTTATAATTTCACCACTTTGGACCCATTCGTAGCCTCCAACGATTTTCTTTTTCTTTTTACCCCTTCTGCTTTACTGTTCTGTCTTGTGGATATTTTCGTAAAATATCTTTTATGAGAGCTAAATGGAATTTGTAAAACTTTTGTCTTGGTCTATTAGAATTTTTATATAGAATATATACATTGTAAATGGCTAAATTTAATAAATAGATGAAATTTCTCTCTTGAGGTTTTTTCTTATACTGAGCATATCAATTCTGTTTTTGCAAACCGTCTCATATGCGTTAGTTTCTATTTGTACCATAATGTATATAAGTTTAGACTTGTATACCAATTATTAGTATTGATGTATGGCTCTTTTTAAAATGTAACTGAAGAAGCGCCATTACAGCATTGCCAGAAATTCCATTAAGATTGGACTGTTATGAATAATGTAATTCATATCAAACTTGTTATGAATATAAAATTTTAAATGAATTTCATACGAAAATGTTGTTTTTAAAGTTTCAATTTACTTAGACCATGTTCAAAATTAACTGAATGTCCTATAAATGACTTAAAACAATAAAAAACTACAAGTTTTTATTAAAAACAATAATTTGAAAGAAATAATTTATGAGCATTTATAATTTTTAAAACTAATCCATTTTTATCATTTTATACTTTTATGATTATAAGTTTTTAAGATTCTTAAAATGTTCCTGAGAAAATGGAAGAATTTATGATAGTAAACACATAATATCTATGTTTTTTTTCCGTTACTGGTCTGGTGGTGCTGTATAATGGATGTAATTTAATATTTCTGTATATTTTTGGTCTTCCTCTTTTAGATGAAAGATCCAAAACATGGAATTTAGGATTACCTATATAAGTTTTATAGAATATTATTGTAATTCTAAATTTTTACAAAATTGATAGTACGCAATTCATTTTACCAAATATTTAATTAATTTTGTTTAATTATTCTTATTAGCGATTAATGCCATTAATTAAATAAACCTATAACAATTTTATAATATTACATTAATTGAGCAATTGTCCATAATTACCATAAACACATGTGTTTATAGTTCACACCAATCGCTTTTGCCAAACGTATATATGATTCCATAGCACTCTAAGGGTTAATTTATACCGTTACGTCTAATTTTTTGACTTCATACTAGTATTTTACGTTGATACTTTTTTATTGGGGATGATTTATATTGTATATTTATAAATTTGCATTTAATAGAATGTCCTTTCAGTCTTCTCAATATCAGCAAATTTCCATCACAACCAGTTTTTCTTCGCGTTTCGATTTTTTCAGTTTCGGGTTCTCTCTTTTTTCTTGGTCTTTTTTTCGTCCCAAATTCTTTGTTCTTTCTGGGTCATTATATGTGATTCAGCCTTGTATAAATTCACAGCAAGATCTGGAATCGTAATTATATTTGCAGTCTTGAATGACATGGATGTAATCCGCGTCATATATAAAGCAGACGAAGAAGTTGCCCTGGCAACTCATTTGTTGCAATCCTACGATACCGCTGCGAATTTGTCGGTGTTCTTCATTAGGATATTTTAAAATATAGTGTAAAATTCGTCATCGCAAATGAATTTCGCAGAATAGTTTATTATCTGAACCAATGTAACGTTCTGAACCTTTGTAACGTTTAACATATCTAACTAAAACATTTACATCTCCATTCTCTCCACTTTTAATTTGAACTAAAGTGTCTCTCAAACATTGAACAAATTTAGCCGATCTACCTCCATATGTTTTCAATGTTTCCAAGCTTTGACCTCGTGATAATTCCATAAACTCATCTCCTAATTCCTTTTTCTCGAGTTTATAATAACCACATCTACCAAATTCCACTTTATAGGTTATTGAAAATTCTACTTTATCAAGCAACTCTTCCAAAATATTTTCGATAATATTCTATACTTCTTGGAAAATAATCTCTTTTAGATATTCTCGGACATGACAGATACCATTTAATCTTCTTCTTTCCTCTTCAATAATAATTGATTGTTGGCGATCGTTTTTCCTAAAATTTCCTTTGCTTTGATTCATGATTGATTCAGTTGTTTGTAATTGTCATATGTAATCTCGTATATATCACCCTACTGGGTGAGGTGATTCCACTAAATCTAAAAGGCGTCAATTCCAGTGGAGGTATTTTAATTCGTTCAGATTTGTAATAATTGCGTTATTTTCTTGTACGCTATGTTATCTTAGTCATCTTATACGCATATATTATTTTATGCATAAATGCTTGATATCTATTTATACACATATATGTAAATAGATTTATATTTATAAGTATTATAACACGGTGCCCCTGACATTTTAGTTATAATCATATCGAGGCATCGGTTACTAGCTTAAAATATGCATACGAAAATAAACAAAAATTATAGATACTACCCAGGAGAGGGGGCATGGAACCAAATCATAAGTAAAAGAAAATTTATTTATTCAACAATTTAATCATCGTTATTGTTAATAACAAATGTATGTTTAGCTACTTACTTATCACAGACGACGGGCTCGTCCTGACTCGCATCTATCCAGCCTAGCATCCTCAAGTTGTTCTCAAGAACAATACTATTTGAACATGCGCGAATACTCGTGGACACGGACGAATTATTACGTGCGCGTAATAACATAACAAACAAATGCACCAGTGTAGTTCTTGTTCCAAACTATTCAAACTAATACAAACCGCTCGCTAATAAAATTCCTTCCTGTACTGAATTTTTCCGGAATTTGCATTATCTTGTATAGTCTCTACTCCCTCTTTACTCCGGAATGAATTTTCGAATTGTACTGATTCCTCCAAATCTTTTTTACTAAATCCTGCTCAGTGTTTTTCAACTTTAACAATCTATGAATAATTATTATTTTATATAATTTCTCGTTGACGATACAAATTGTCAAAACAAAATTTTTTGAACATATGTTGTGTATTTTTTCCATTAGTGGATCCATCTCCAAATGCCTGATTAATGTTTCTAGAAGTTTGAGCTGCTCCATCATTCAATTTGAACTCGTACTAGAAAAGTAGATGTAAATCGCATTTTGTTTAAATTTGGTTTCAAAGAAAAATAAAATAAAAAAAGATGCAAACACGAAATAATTTTACGAAATGAGTAAGAAGAATACCTTTAAGCTTTATAAATAAAAATATCGAGCGCACGTTACAATGTATCTCTCTCAGTCGCAACTGCATAGAGATTAAACAAAAATGCCCGTTTCATAGTTTTCAACCTAATAGAATGATGTGTCGTAAGATACAAAGATAAATATATAGACAGAGAGATACAAATTTTCGGACTTAACTCATTGCAAACGAGGAGCTCATCCTGATAATCTCAGATCTATCCAGTCTGGCATCCTCAGACTACTGTATCCTGGTTTGTTGCTCTACATTCATAGCGTAAATCAGACGTACAACACTATTTGCACACACACGGACCAATTATTACACAACATACAAAATTTAACAAAATAAAAAATAAATACCTAGCCGGTTACTCACCGTAGGTGACGGACTCGTCCTGACTCGCATCTATCCATTCTGGCATTCTTAGACTACTGTATCGTGGTTTGTTACTCTACATTCATAGCATCAATTATAGGTAAAACACTATTTACACACACACAAACGAATTATTACACAACATACAAAATTGAACAAAATAACGAATATATGCCTATCCGGTTACTCACCGCAGGCGACGGACTCGTCCTGACTCGCATCTATCCATTCTGGCATCCTTAGATAATAATATTATAATAATTATTTATTTAGATTTTTTCAATATTTATATAAACATCTTTTTGTAATAAATATTGAATATTTAAAATTATATATTTATCTTTCTTTATAATATTATTAAATATGGCAAAATATACGGATATATATAGACAGATAGCTAGAAAAAAATCAATCCTTCGACCTGTCCGGTTAATCATTGCAGGCGAGGAACTCGTCCTGACTCGCATTTATCCAGTCTAGCATCCTCAGGTTGCTGCATCCTGGTTTGTTCCTGTATCAGCCATATTATCGATCTCAGACACAACACTATTTGCACATAAGCGCTCGAATTATGTATTGATTAGATGCTCTTAATATTGCTATACAGAACTGATGTGAATTGTATTTATCTCTTAGTGCAGGTGCTACATGTGATAAATTGTGTTTTAGTCTTTAAACAAATATCTATTTAAAAAAAATATGGACATTAATAATAAGATTAATTATATTAAAACGTTTAACAAAAATTCACCGTATAAAAAAACAGTAACATGATTTCGATAATCATAGTAGATATTTTAACCATCACAATTATTCAATAAACTTATTCCTTAAATTAACTGTAAATATGATAATGAATCCAATATCCTGTTTAGAACTTCTTACTTTTTTGCAATAAAAAATGAATCGATTTGTCTCCAATTAATTAAAGAAATAACATCTATATGTTTCAATTATAACAATTGATTCATCTCAATTTAATACGATGTTAGATAAAAACAAATTTACAAGAAACTAATCTTTACAGTATTTATAATATGCAATAACTGAAATTGACGGAATCATTCATACAACTATTTGAACTAATATTCGCAATATAACATCGATAAATAATCACGAAGAATTTCAATATAAAATTAAACGGAAACGCATATCTGATAATTCACAATTTTTATATAAGAAAATCTATGATAACCTTAATCACAAAAGCACAAAAACAGCTCAAATTTCGTATTAGATATCCACAATATTCAAGTTACAAAAATAAAACAATAACATTGTAATTCAAATCCTATTCATGGTAGTCGTTTTATTCATTAATGATTACAGTATAAATCATTTCCGTCAACGTAGTTGTTTTTTGTTTTTTTGTTTTTTTCAATGAATATTTACTATATAATTGTTGAAACTTTTTTCATTTAGTGTCCACATACTACTACTATTTTTGTTATTCGTCCGTATGAGCAATGTACATATCATTTATTTTAAATTGTACCTGTACATCACTCATCATTAAAATACTATTTAAGTGCATTCTCTCCAACTACATTCAATTAAAAACCTCTATAACACTATAAAAAAGCCACATCTTTGCATGTAATGCATATAATCTGCATAGAAAACAAAACTAAACCCAAAAATTAAAAAATTCTCATACCACCAAACTTATATACACAATTCAGAAACCAAAACAAATTATACCAAATATCCATATAACTAACCTAAATGAACTTACAGTACAACAAACGCACTAAAAATATTTAACTAAATGTATAAAAATCAATTGGAAAATAGTATAAATTTGTATACAAATAATTCCAAAGCAAAAGAAGAAATAGGCTTTGCAACATGTTCATCAGAACTCAACTGGATAAACAAAAATAATATACACAACGAAGCTTCTATCTTCATATATCATATCATGCATCATAGCAGAAACATACACTACAAAAAGTTCTCTAGAACATATACAAACAATAAATATCAATAAAAAAAATCTCAACATCTTTACTTATCTTTAGATATTGTCAATCATCTCAGCTTGTTACACAAAAATAAAAACAAAAAAACAGTATCCTTCTTAATAAACAATATTAAAAAAAGTCGACTTAAAAAAAATGCAGTGAAAAGGCAGACAAATTAGCTACGGAAGCAATAAAAATAAAAACAATATCACCGTACACTATACCTTTTTCTGGTGGTTATAATGCAGCCTTTATATATATCACTCAAAGAAACATAAAGACATTACAAAATTTAGATAAGGACAAACAACAATTTCATTTCAAGAATTTTTTCGCAGGTATATATAATAAAAAACCATGGTTTCAAAAACTATCAGACAACAGACAAATAATAACGAATATACTCAGAATCAGATTAAATCATTTCTTATTCAATCAAAGTCTAAATAGAAAAAGAATCACAGACACTGCCTCTTGCTCATGTGAAATCTCAATTGAAACACTACATCATTTCTTCTCTAAATGCACAAAACACGACCAAAATGAATTACATTAAATCAAGAAAACGTAATATTCAACCAAATAAAAGATCTGAAAAGAAAATAAAAAAAAATAAACTGCAAAGACCTTAAAATTCCATCTCCAAATATATGAAAGAAACCATAAAGAACATAAAAAAAGATGTTCCCATTAATCCAAGTAAAATACATCTTCAAACAAATAAACAAAATTATTAATAACTTCACCAACAACATTCCTAAGACAAAATGTCCATCCCCTTTCTTACTTCAAGTAGCGTACAAAGCAAGAAGTATACAGCCACAATTCAGAACAAAATAATATAGAAATCTATCAACGTGAAGCCATCAAAGCAGACATTTACCATACCAGCTGTACAACATCCACATTACCAAAAGAAGTACTAAAGCTGTAAGTTTCCCCAACTAAATGCGTATGGTTCACATGGGCAAATAATCTAGCTCAAACCAATAATAAAAAAAAAAAAAAAAAGAAAAAGAAGAATTATTAATTTAATGGAAAAAAAAAAAAGTAAATAAAAAAAAAAACTAAAAAAATATTAAAAATATTCTAATAACTTACACATCACTATTACAAAAAAAAAATCAAACTAAAATAAATATTATCACCAACTACACACATTAATTTTTATTATTATAGTATAAATT
>JABFOX010003050.1:0-10747 GCA_022817665.1 Axea sp. ZL-2020
TCAATGGTATTATGAAGATTCAAAAATTCCGTTGAAAAGGTGAAAAGGTTTCAAAAGTGCGTTGAAAAGTTCTTCTGTGTGTTGATTTAACCCTGCAATTTATAATGGGATGATCAATATTTAATTATTTTAACGGCAATTTTTGTTGTTCTTATATTTCTTTTATTCATATTTTTTGATTCCATAACATCATAAAAATAATTAATAAAAATGTAGAAAATATTAATATTTAATTATTTGATTAGCATAAGAAAATTCGTAAAAATATTTCATATATCATAACAACATAATTTACATTAATCTAATAATAATATTTGAGTAAAATTTAAACTTTATACGTAAATATTTAAGTTTTTATATAAACGGGCACTAAATAAGAATTTCTTATGGGTACTAAATTTGACAATTGAATATGAATACGAGATAAGGACAATCTTACATAACGGAAGAAATGTTTTAAAAAGTGTACTAATTTTCTTACGGAATAATATATATATTTCTAATAATATATCATAATATCAATAATTATTATTTAACGTGTTTATATGTATTTGTCAAATAGGAAAATTATTGATTTAAATGATTATGTATATTTAAATAATGTATTATGTATACATAAACAATGTGTATGACAATTTTAATAAAATAGTACCTTTACTCTTAAATATATGGTTAGGTATATACTAAATACCCTATTGTTTCTTTTTGTGATTTTCTAAGAATAATTATTGTGTAAGAAATTTATTTTCTAAGAATAATGATTGTAATAATTTTAGTAATGTTGTTTAAAAGTTATTTCTTATGAATAAATTTTTTTAAGAAGAATGATTAATATCCAAATGATCCTTTTTGGAAAAGCTATCTCATCTTTAAAAGAAATTGTTTTTTATCTTCTTAAATACAATTTAAATATGAGTAAAAATGAATGAATAAATCGTCTTATTACGAAATCGCTGTAATAATATTTAATTTATTTTTATTCGTACAGTTTAACAACATATCATTTTATAGTACTGTGTATATTAAATAAATAATTTTACTATACTTCATACAATTTGCGATTTTATAATTTATTGTATTATAAAATGTAGTACATGCTTTCTTGTAACATGGAATTACACATACTACTAATTTCCACTGACAATCTGAATTATTACGTTAATTTAGTAACATTAAATTACTTGATATATGATATTATAATTTTAAATCGTTGCAAGTTTATATTATGAAGAAAATTATAATGGTTTAATAAAGTGGAGTTCTTTTTAATGTTTCAGGGATTCTGTACCTTGTATAAATATTTTCAGGTAAACATCGTATGAAATGTGATTAAATATATTAAGTATATGTACCACGAAATATGTATCACAAGGCATTAGAAAGCATTTACTTTCATTAAATCATTAAACATTTATTATATTCAAATATATGCACTACAGTTATAAAATAGAATTATTTATATGTAATCATTTTCCGATCTACAAATTTCTTGTACCACTTTATTCTACCGTTTCTTTTTTTTTTTTTATTAAGACATTTAAGCATTGTTGAACTGATATTAATTTATTTTCTTGTTTATGTAAAAAATATTTGAATAAATCATTTAAATGTCAACAGTCACTCTAATAATTTGAAGTCATAATTTTACATTAATAGTACATATTATAGATTTTACTTTTAAAAAAAGGTAATTTGATTAAATAAGTATTTGCAACATGCAAATTAACAGCTTCTATATTTTGTGTTGTCTTTCGGATATGCACATTCTTTATAAATAAAGAAATTATGTACTTGCATAATATATGTTCCGGAAATTTCATAGCAATTGTTTGTGCGTGTAATGTGTATTTATAATGGCATCAAAAGTTGAAGCAAATAGAGAAAGAAAAAAGAGAAGTGGAAATATAGTGG
Organism: Axea sp. ZL-2020; assembly: GCA_022817665.1. Taxonomy (NCBI): domain Eukaryota; kingdom Metazoa; phylum Arthropoda; class Insecta; order Hymenoptera; family Scelionidae; genus Axea; species Axea sp. ZL-2020. Next base: position 1,912 of record JABFOX010003050.1, read on the forward strand.
AAGAGAGAAAGGAAACTAAGGAGGAAGAATGAAGCGAGGTTGAGGTAGGGAGGATCCGGGTCACGACAGATCAGCGTCCCGCGCACAAGAGCGAGTGTAAAGAAGTACAAGAAGAAGATGAAGAGAAAAAGTGGCGGCAGAGGAGGATGCAAGGAAAAGAAACCCCGTTGCGGAGTCATCGAAAGCGCGTATTGCGAGCAGAGAGCCATCCGATACAACTAGCTACTCCAAGCTCAGTTGACTCAACTAAACTACCTATCCGGACATTGAACAGTCTGGACACTGCCCGACTACGATAAGTATCCCATCAAACTGCTGCTGGCTATGCTGATTATCTTGAAAAACGTCACAATGTATGCATTTAAAAATGTAAATTATCGGTCAGCCATTGGATATTTCCAGTCGTAAGGTGGACCATCCTAATGAATCATTATTTCTGTGGTATGTTAATGCGTAAAATTATGTGCAGTGAACAATGGTAACAATACGCAGCAAATTATTCAATACATTATATCAATTACGAGATTTACAGAAAATTTTCATTAAGCAATGATTGATCTAATCATCGAGTTTCTGAATTACTGTAACTCCACTAAATACGACATTGAAAAAGATAATTGGTTATGGGCATTTAAAAGGACTTCCTACGTATTATTAATACAATATATACTATAATAAAATGATTAACAATTTCTACACATTTTACGATATTTAGATAAATTTAAACTGATTATTATGCACTGAGTTAATGTAACTATACGCAAAGAACATAAATGCTTAATTGAAAATTAATGGCAGAATACAATTATTAAAGTTTATTGAACTCTCTAACAATTTTATGCTACTGTCCACAGAGAAAAGACAATTTGGTAACAGTCTGATAATGATCTGTCAAAGTATATCAAACTGTTGTCAAAGTAATTTAATTTTCAACGAATTCAATTCAATCATTTATATAAATAAAATTTTGTCATATTTGTTTAAGCTTTTACTCCATGAATAATTAATATTTATTCTTGCTTTAATATTTATTTATTCAAAAAAATAATAATTTGTTATACAAATCGGTCTTGTTGGTTATTATTATTGTTCTCGATAACCCATTACTATTTTTTATCACACTTTTTACTTAACCTAGTGTTCAACTGTTTGAACAATTATTTAACGTGGATAATCTATCCCATCTAAAAAATTTGAGAACGATTTCTGTCACAAGCGTCACAGATCTTACCATTGTTTTTGTTTGCGGCAGAACCTTTGGTTACAATTTTTTTCTACATAAATTTTATTCTACTGCACTAAAACTGATAAATAGTAGTATTTTATTAATTACAATTTTATTTAGGCTCCATTAAGAATATTCTAATTGACTATTAATTTTAGTATTCTTCAAATTTAAATTAATATTGTTAATATAATAATTATAATAAAATTACTTTCCATAGAACAATGCCGACAACATGAAAGAATGGTATTTATGTAATAAGTCTGATATTTATGATTAATATAATTACACGAGTATCAAAGTTTCTTCAAGAATAAATTATTACACGATTTTATTCATTTAAAGAAATTGACCATGATTTGTTTTGAGTGGAAATACTATTGCAGCTTTAAATGAAAAAAACTACTGTTTCACAGTGCTATATCGTAAAGTAACTGTAAATTTTTGCAATATCCACAGATTAGATAATATATACCTAAATTTGTGGTAATAAATTTAACACAGAATACTCATGAACTTATAAAAAATAATAGTAAACTATATAACATTTCAAAATAACGGTGTTTTATTTGTCCAGTTTTAATTTATATTTTAATCAAGAAAATCTGAAATACGTTACTTTAGTTACTAAAAATTCATTTATTTAACTCCAATTCTAAAATCGAAGATCAAAGTTAAATGAAAAATGTTTTATTTATAAGTTCTTGTTTTAATATATTTCTTATCCCCTACCTAGACTTATAGGTAATCTCTTGTTCCTTGATTTTGTGTCATCAAGTTGTTTAATTTTAATGACTTTATTGTTCAATTCCAAAAGGATGCTGATTATTTTAGTTTCTTTGTCTCTCATTATAATGTACTTCATTTTTTTCTATAATTTAATTAGTATTAACTGATCAGAATGATAATGTCGGTTTTCGAAATATTTGTTTATTGGATTTAAATCAGATTAAATACGTTTTTGGAATAATTTGTTCGTCAGTGTTAATCATACGTTTCATAGGGATTTATTAAACTGTCGACGCTTCTATTTAAGTATGTTTACACTGTTACTTTACAATTTCTTTCATTTATTAAGTTATATATTTGACAAACATAATGAAAGTACACATTCCGCCAGATTTCGAAATTTAGGCCTTCTAAAAAATCAATAGCTCGTCTTTGAAAAAATTATGAACTTTTGAAGATCATGATTGGTTTGTTACCTATAACGCAGTAAAAAGCAACAAAAAATGCTACTTTTTATCAATGTGAATTTTTTAAACTTCAACGATATATATTATGTTAATGTATTTCACACGTATCCATAAAATTTTGATTATAAGAGAATAATGTACCTGAAAATAATGTATGGGATCTCTTCGTTTTCTTCCGATTGCCTATGCTTAAAACATTACTCTTTTATTATAACCACTACGACTAAGTTTCTAATATATGAAAATAACGGAAAAACAAAATTTGAGACGTTTTATGATTTTTCAAAGTACTATTATATAAATTTTAGAATTACGAGTTATTTGTTGAATACTAACATACCAATAATGACTATCTATTACTATAATTTGAACATTTCGTATAGTGACGGTTATAGGGCTGGACTAGTTTATGTAGTGTTCATAAATCACAAACCATTTTTAGTTTTTTCTAAATAATTAGCAGCAAACTGACTGTCTGATGGTGGTATTTTAAGTCTGTCAAAAATGGTATCTGATACTCAGATAAGACTATTAATGTTTTTATCTGTTGAAAGTATCTAATACCATTGAAGGAAAAAGTTTTGTTAAAACACCTCAAATTATATATATTACGTGGGTCGTATATTTATGGATGTTATAAATTGGTTATATATGAGTTGCGTATGTTTAACATATAAATATTGCATGTATGTTTCGTATAAAATTGGACTATTATATACTATATATAATTAATATTTTGATTACATAAATATTTAATACAAATTAATTAATTAATTAATTAATTAATTGTTCTATTATTTATGGAAGTTTTACATGTGTAATACATAGTATTTTGTTGCATCAATTGTTAACTAGAATTGGGGTAAAGTATAATGATGTTTTGTTACATCAATATCTTTTCTAGTACCAGTAACCAATATCGTATCAACACAAGATCAATTGTTAATGAATGACAAACGTTTTTACATAAATAGGTACAAGTAAAATAATACTAAAAAATATTATCATTATAAAAAAATCTTGTAACACTGAGGTTAAATCAGAAGTCCATTACGTGTATCGTACATTTCAGTACATCTAAAATTAAACTAGTACCTAATAAAATACTGTATCTGATTAAGTAATGTAAATGAAATATTATAAATATTTTTTAATATATTTTCAAAAAGAAAAAAAATGCAATTGAAGTCTTTTGTTATTATGTATGCAATAAACTCTAACATTAAAAACCTCTGATTTATTACAAAAGTAAAATGTTGGAGTATATATAATATCATGTGTTCTATGTTAATTTGCAGAATTTTGATTTTAAATGTGATTGTCAATTCAAATAATGATAAAAGCTTTATTTGCAACAAATTCTTAAAAAGTATGTCTCTAATAAATTACAATATATACCCATAATATTATGTAATTAATATATACAATAATAACAAATATCAATTAAATTGTATAATTAATTATATTAATTGTATAATTATATTATACAATAAAACCAAATCAATTTTAATCGTGATTTTAATAGAATACTCAATAAAAATAATTTACCACAATTATAAACCACACAAAGAATCAAACACAAATTGCAATGTGCTTTTTTTTCTTTTTCATAAAATACACAATTACAATAGTTAATTTCGGTATAATATGAAAAGAACTACGGAATTCATTTAATTACTCACGCTTTATGAAATAGCAAGTGATTTTCAAATGCTGAGAAAAATATTAATTTTTGCAATGATGTCACTGCAACAGCGCTTATAGATAATGGTAATGATCTTAATTTCAGTGCAACTAAAAATGTAGAAATTTTCTTCCGTTCATTCTTGTTTCTTAGATTTTATTTTTATGCGCTGGTTTTTAATTCTTTTTTTCCCGTGAGACTTTATTATTATAATTTAGAAACTAATATTTAATGAAAGATATTTATAAAAAGTAGAATGTGTTACTAAATATAAATTTGAAAAATCACACAACAAGAATATCGTTATTAAAATACTTTAGGAAAAATGTAAGAAATATATCGATATTTATCATAATTTTTGTATATATATATATATATAAGATTCTTTAAAGTTTCTATTTCATACAACTGATGATTATATAAATTTATATTGCTGTGAATGAAATAAAACGTGAATCATTTTAAGTACCATATTTAAAAAATGTGTAAATGTAAATAATAAAAATAGTCTTCTGAAAACGAAACGTAATTCACCTTGTGCGACCATTGCTAATGACTGAGCGCAGCAAACGAAGTCAATATCCATGAAATGCGAAAGGCATTTTTCCGCATTACGCGAACGCGAAATCAATGAGTGACGCGACTCTACGTTTCGACACTGTCTTGTTGAAATCATCCAATGAGGTAGTAAAACATCTTTGAAATTTTACTCAGAGGTTCACAGTATATCTTGTATACGGTTTATGCCGTTAATAAATCTCATTTGACGTTTTAATTGTATTCAACCGTAAAGATGATTTAATGCTGTCTTTATATTTTGTGTATACTGTAATGATGCTATTGGTGAAAAATTCTATCCGATGTTAGATGAAAGTTCAGTATTTCGAGCTATTTAATAGATACACACAGTTTTCTTGTTATACGTAAACATGAGAAAATTGAACAAGAATTCATAATCGTAATAGGCGCTCGATATAATAGTGATTAGAGCGGTAACTATTTTTGTGAAATTGGTTATTTTACATCTTTAAGACAATCGTATAGAGGTGAAAAACGTGGCAACGATGTTACTTTATATTTTTAGTTTCTTTTTAAATCAGCTGTACAATTATTCAGATATTTCTGTTTCGATTTCATGCACACAAATCAATATGTCAAATATCATGGATTGCATGAAATGAAATAAATTAATATTTAAGATAACAAGTAAGTTTGTATGTTCTGTGTTACACATTTTTCAAATAATAAACATGAATTCTCCAAATATTGACCAAATATTGATAATACATCAACCACATATCAACTAAATAAATAATTTCTCGTTCAAACAAATTCTAATTAATTTCTGATTAATGTCTAATTAATGCCTTGTCAATATTCAATCAATAACAGGAAAATATCTAATTAATATCTCGTTAATATTTAATGTAATATGTAAACATATAAATTATTACTAGTTAATGTTATTTCAAGTTAATATTTAAAAAATCTTTTGTTAATGCTAGTTTAATATTTTAAGGATCAAAATATTATCTATATATTGACTCAATATATATATATGCTCAACCTAATAAATTATTATTTGAAATATTTATTTTTAATGTTGTTTTCTACAGTATAATAGTCAAAATACATATCACAAATTTTCAACTTTAGGCGATCAAATTTCGATTTAAATTAAAATGATGTTGTTTGGTAATATCTGCACAATTTAACAATAATGTTAATCTAGACTTTATTGAGATAAAATTCAGATCAAATGCAGAATTCTCCCAATAACTTCTATTTATTGTTTAAAGAAAATCCATAGAAAATCCAATATAATAATTTCGACTATTTAAACAATTTAAAATGATAAATTACTTTTTGTAATTAATTTATGAGCAAATTGTTTACATATACTTTTTTGTAAAAATTTTCAGTTGAAAATTATTAAGAATGAATCATATTTTAAGCATATAGTGTCCAATATATGTTTAATGCATTCTTTATTTAAATATTTCAAAGAATACCATTCCTCGAATAGGATAAAATAATATTATAATTAAACTATAAAAAAGAGATCTAAAATTTTACTTTGTTTTGCATTATATTTAATACAGATATTATACAAATATTATTACGCAAAAAACAACTTTTAAAATAAAACTATTTAAAAGTAATTTTTCAATCATGAAAAAGCATTACAAATAAGATTAAGTTTTAATCATCACCATTGTTTTTCATTTCTAATTGTATTATATATGTTGTACTGCACAAATGAATAATTACTTCTAACAAATATGTATAATTTTACGTAAATTAAACATGTCAATTATGACGTCAATTTAATAATAAATACTTGTTTCCTTAATGATTTAATAATATAATGTATAAATTCTTAATATTAAGTTCATTAATTTATTCACAATATTAGTTAAATTTTACCTTAATGAATACATTTCAAACTTTTTAAAAATGAGTTACATAAATTAGGGTGATTTTCTGTACTTTTTTTTTGATAATTACCAAATTTTTCTGTAACAATATATACAATTTCTGATATATATATATATATATATGACATGTATATATGTATACATATATATAATTACTGATATATTTTTTCACTAAAGATATTGAAATAAGATAAGTAAAACTTCTTCATATAACAGTAGACACATTTATAAAAAAAACTACGAGAACTTTAAACACGATTTTCGTGAAACTGTACGTTTATATTGAACAAAATAGTTTTAATAATGTCTAGAATTTATATTTATATCGAAAAAATCAACAATTTAATTTGACATATTTAAATATTACAATATTCTTTAATTTTAAAGGACCTGTTCCTTTAAAATTTCAACATATCTGGTATTAAGAAACTCTTTTTACAAAACATAACTAAGTCTATAGCAGCTAAAATTTACCAGCAACCATTCGTATTATGAATAGTGTTCATACACTTGATTAAAGTAGTTAAGTAATCGAAATATCAGACGTTTTTTGAATTAATATGTTCAGATTGATGGTCATTATTTAGTAATGTATTGTTTAACTTAATTTTAACTATGACAATAGAAATTTGGTATAAATTTAAAAATTAATAAAAATATCGTTCATAAGAGAAATTAAATAACTTTTTGAATATTTTTGTATTATTAATGATAAAATCTATAATCATACCTTTTAAGTTCTAATAGTTGCTTCGTAATTACTGTTTTCAGTCGGTAAAATTCTGGAATTATATAAAGCAAAACAATTAAATTAAAAATGTATGTAATATTTGAAAAATTTTATTATATGTATGAAGTATATTTTATTTATACTTTTTTTCACAGCGATAAATTTAAACGAATCGAAATCTGTTTAAATCAAGGTTATATTTAATTTATACTTAATTTATTGTTAATTATTTTAATTTTTATTATGTTGTTATTAAATTCTTTAAAATTTGAGTGTCATTAAAGCTGCATCAATATAGTCTGAGCAATAATTATGTAACTAATCAGAATTCAGTTATTTCAGGGTAGCCTACGTTGCGTTTAAAGAATAATTTAGGATTATCCAAGTTCGAATAATAATACGGTGGTCTCAATAAAAGCATAATGATTCAGTAACTAGCTAGAATTAGATATTAATAGGGAAACCTTAATCAGTCTGAAATGATGATTCAATAGTTAACCAGATTTGTAGGACTTGAATAATGATTCTATGACTAGCTGGAATCAAGTCTAACGTTAACAGGATTTCAGCAATGTTTTTATCACTAACAATGATCGCTTGATATAAGAGTAACCTGAATAAGTCTTTTACAGTGATTTATGACTTGTCAAGTTCAAGTAATAACAGAGAAATCTCGATACAAATTCTGCAGTGATTCTGTGCTCAACCAGATTCAGGAGATAATAAATTATCTTTTATAGTAAATTATAATTTTAAGTTATAAAATATAAAAAATCAAACTTAAATTATTATATAAAGTATTTTACAAATATTCCATTTTTTTTACATTATAAAAAAATGTAGACACCTTTAATTTCCAATTAATATAACATATACATAATGAATATTAGATAAAATTAAATCAATTCAACGTAGAATAATATTAAATATAACATAGAAAACAAGAGAACTAAAAATGTTACTGTTATTAACTCAGCATTGATTCATTAATTAATTTTCTGCATCATAACAAGTCACTTTAATGCTCGAGAACTGTTAATTATACATAATTTTTTCTATGGATTATTTCCAGAATAAGTTATCATATTTTGCTATAATAAACAGAATTGTATTTTCTTGATTGAATAGGCAATATAAAATTATGTCTATTAAAGACTAATGATTTATAACATAATTTCAAAATAAATTTGATGTTATTGGTTTTATATACATATTTTAAAGATGAATAAATCATCAAGGTTGTAATATTCATATAATTAAAATCAATAAATGGGTAATAAAACTTTACTGAACTGCTTCTAATCATTTATTAAGTTTGAGTATATAGGGATCAATTCAGTGAACACAAGAAAATAGATTCAAGTAAACGTAAATGTGATGGTCTAAAAATATGAGCAAAATGATTTTTTATATTGTTTTTCTGGAAAATCTAAGTTATTAAACGATTTATTCAAATCACTGTACGTACAGTTAAAGTATTTTTTCCATTTCTAAGAGAATGTGGTGGTAAAATATACAATTAAATAAATATAAAAATATAAATTTTATCTTACATATGTACAT
>JABFOX010003051.1:0-10747 GCA_022817665.1 Axea sp. ZL-2020
GACAAACATTTTTCAGCAGATAAAATAAATTAGTTAAATGTATTGTCAAATTTATAACAGCATTTGTTTTATCAAACAGCTGTTTTAAAAATTATTTAGTAATCTACAAATTACGCAAATTTAGTTTGTTTTTATACTCATATCGGTGCATTATTAAGAGTTGGTCACTTTCTACGATCTAAATGATATTTAGACTATTGGTGATCGTTGGAACAGCTTTTTGATAAACGTAGAAGTAGTTGATAATGAGAAAATTCATTGTATTGTCGCTGGATCAAATCAGTGACTTATGATTGAGAGTATTACGAAGTTGCCATAATTTGGAGTTGAACATTAACTTCTCGCAAGAGATTTATATGACAATAGTTACACAATATCTGGAAGCCATGAACATCTGGACGTCTAAGGCAATGATTCATCTAAGCTTTACTGATGAATTCACAGGTGAATCGCAAAACGAAACGCCAAATATTTCATTCTCTCAATCCATAATATACATATATAGAGTGTTTAGGTCATAGAAAGTGACGAACTCTCAGTACCACGTCGATATGGGTACAAAAATATTCGATTTGTGTAAATTTAAACGATTAAATCATCATTAAAATGAATTTTACTAAAATAAAAGCAGTCGATAATTTATAATGGAATACATAAAGAATATTTACTTTACCTTCTGAAATTATAGACAATTTTGGGAATTCATGTACAATTATAAAAAAAAAAAGCATTTACGATAATCGAATAATGCACTAAAATATAAATAGCAACAAGTTATATATTATTAAACAAATAAAAATTAAGTTTCGGTTACTGTTTTAACGTGTTCTTTTAAAGTCAGATTCAAATATATTGAATAGCGTTGTTATCCTGTTAGGAAATGTGTAATACACTGTCATGTTCTAATTAGAATGTTCATAAATGCATGACTAATTATAATGTATAATTATAATTGGGTAAACTTAGAAACAGTTATTTGTTTAATATTTTTTATTAGATAACAGTTTATTAAGTGGAAAATTATTGAAATAAGAATTTTGCTTTTAAATTCAGCATTCATAATTTTTAATGCAAATTGTACAAATTTTACAATCATTATATTATATATTTAACGATTAAACGAACTTACCAAGTGAAATTCTATCGTAATTATATAAAATACCTGCTCGAAGAGATTACTATGTAGTATCGCTCTACGATCACAGATGTCACACACTTAGCGCTTTGCATTATAACTCCTTCCCTATAAAACTTCATTTGTTTAGAGTAGACACAAAATTTTGAAATTGTACGCCCCTGGGAAGAAAAGAAGCACTTGTATTTAGGGAGGGATGGTAATCTCTTCAAACAGACCTTTCATATAATTTCAATAGAACTTCACTTGGTAAGTTCCTTTAATCGTTAATTATATATCAAGTTCTGTCCTTACGATTACTGTGCACTGGTTTAAAGTTTATAATTTTATTTTCTTAGTAGGTATAGCTTATACAGTAAAAAGATAAAATTAAAAAGGTGTTTTCCAAATTCATATTTTACATATATTTGTTTTAAATCTTTTCTTGAACATAATTTAACTTATACTTTATTAATTATTGTTGAAAAACTGATAATATGAAATTTGCATTGGACGTGTAGTAAGTTTATTATAAAATTTTGCAAAAGTTTTTGATTTGTCCGACCAACCTGCAGTGTGTCTAATCACTCTTATTTATTATACCTCTTACAAATGCTGCCGAGATGGTAACATATCCTGTCGAGTGGATACATCTACTACCCTTTTATTTAGGATGAATTTCATCCAGCTAGTAATTATACATGTACCTACTTCCATAAATGGTTTTTTAACTTAAAAATAATTTTGACTGTTTGTCTCTAGCTTCGTTGGTTTTTTAATGTACATATGAGTATGATTTGCCAAGCACAATTTCTGATTTGAATATAAATAAAGGTCAGATGACATGTCTTAGAATTTATAATCTATATTTCTAAACTCATATTTATTTATCCTATATTCTCTATGTTTATTGCTGCTATTGTTTAAGATTCATCTTTACAAGTCCTAACAGCGTTACAGTTTTTAATGTTAATTTTCGTAACGATGATTCAAATCAATGTTACATTACATTTTGAGAAAATCGATTTATGATTAAAAATTTTAAGGAGTCTAATGATAAGTGGATGTTTCCCTAATTGTCTATTAGAAAGTAATGATAATACTGATCTCGAAGTGTCAAGGGTTCCACACGATACACTTTCGTTGTATTTCCGTGTTAGAATAATAATAACATAAGGTTGTGATGTTTCATAACTAATATGAATTATCATATTTATAATAACGTGACATATACAAACGAGCTCATCATTTGACTTTTGGCATATCCTAACTTTCGTGCAGGATCACCAGTGAAAATTATGATAACAACTGTAACCTTTAATTATCGGTCGTACCTTCTTCTGTTTCTGAAACAAGGACTGTACGCGTAGTTATAATAGAAGCCCTTTATGCAAATTCTAAATTTCTCTTAATGCCTTACGAAACGACATACTATGATGTCCAACTTGTCTTTTATTTCACGTACTTGATCTCTGTCTGTGCGTCTTAATTGACTGTGATGGCGTCTTTCCTTTATTATACAATATGAAATTGATCGTGAATGACTGTGTCAATCTTGCAATCTTCGCAGTCCTTTCGTCATTCTTTTAATTACTTTATCTTTATCGTGCTCCAAAAGGCTTCTTCAACGATTTCTTTTACAATGCTCTGTCATTTCTACTTTTAATAAATAATGAAATACTCTTTTTCTTTAACGATGCTGACTTCCGTGCATACAAATCGTTAATGACTTTTTGCAGAGGAGGATCTACAAAGGAAAATTGCATTTTTTTAAATCACAAAATATGTGATCGCAAAACGATACTATATAGTATTCCTGAGATTGGGTCTTGATATTTAATTGTTTACTAGTTCATTTGTTTATTTGCTCATGTCGTTTGAAAACTTTATGAATAATTATATTTTTTTCCAATTGAAATACAATAAAAGCAATTTAGTAAATACTATTATTTTCTCTTGGATTAACTACAGCTAAAATTGTTGCAGTAAACTTCTAATACGACAACTATAATATGAATACTATACTTGAATGTTTCTTTGTGCAGGATTTCGAGATAGAATAATATAAAATATTTAACTGCTGTAATATGAATCCATTTATTTCTAGTGATAAATAACTTTAATATTCAGCAAGAATATAAGATAATTTCTAAATAACACTAAATTAAATAAAATCGTTTAACACATATTAGTTGTTTGATAAAAATTGAATATTATATTAAATATACGAACAATTATTTTAAATGAATTTAAACAATTTACTAAATTCTTATTCGATATTTTAAGCATAACAAAATGTATTTTTGTAATTTCAAATAATTTTTGCTTATTAATCTCGGTAATTTGTTGCACGACTCCTAATGTTAAGTAATATGACTAATTGTAATCTAATTTTGAAATCAAATATTTTAATAAAATTTAATTAAATTACATACAGTAATAATTACTTTACTTTCCAGTCATTATAAGTTTAATATTTTTATTCAGAAAGCATAAAGATTCTCGATATTTTTATAATTCTGTACGTAATATTAATTTTACATCTCAACAAATAATATTTTAAAAGAAGCTTTTGATATATAATTCAATGGAGTATTTTAAGTCATTGAATCGTTTTTCCTACCTCATATATTAAAACGTAAATGATTTGCAATTACTTTTTTGTGAAATATAAATCCAAAATTCAATTTTATTATTGATTTTTATATATTAAATGTAAAGCATATATATTTTTTGAATGAAGATTTTGCATTTTCTCATGGGAGCTGTAGAAAAATTAATTTAGAAAGAAAACTGTTAAAAAACGAGGAAAACAAGCTGTCGCGAAGGAATTGAGTTGATCGAATTTCCGGAGTGAGCATTATGAAAGTGGCCTGTAAATGTGGGTTGCTAATTGCAATTAAAATCGTCGAAATGATTTGTCTTAATTTTCAAACGAGCACTTGCAAATATTTTGCATTGTTTTTAAAAAAGTATGTAAATGTTTGTAGGACCGGTGGACGAAACGGAAAAAAGAAATGACAAAAAAAAAGGGGAAAAGTGAGAAAGACCAGTGAATAGTAAAATCTGTTTCACGTGTAAAGGACGATTTTCGCGTTGTTTGTGGACATAAATATCGTATGTTTTTACGTGTGAAGCTCTCGACAGTGTTTCATTAATGCTTGTTTACATGCATTTCGTTGCGTTTCAATGGGTCTCCCGGTGATGTGTGACATTTTACTCTCGAGCATTGTACTTCTAAATATAAAATTATTTCTGATTTAAATACAATTAGGCATCAAACTGTGTCCCTGTTCGCTTTCATTTCTTCGATTCAAAAAAACGCCAACTTTTTTCTTAGCTCTGTTTTCAATGGTTCTCGTGATTTATTGTTCGGGGTTTAATTCCACTTTTTGTCTCAATGCAATTTAATATCTGGAAAAATATTTCGTTTAACGTCCGCCATAAAAGTACGAAGATAAGTTCAGCGAAATTACAAAGCCAAATGGAAAATTACAATTAAAATTTGCACCGTGAAAAAGTGGTTGTCAAAACATTGAGAAAATACTATAAAATCATGCAGTTATTCTTTTTTTCGGATCTTGTTTCGGCAGCCAGAAACGGCAAAATGAAAATATTTCGCAACATGCAATTCCGCGTAGTTCATTCGCCTGTTCCATCGCCTATCGACATTTATTATTTCAAATTTTAGTCTTCGCCGAAACAGCTTACAGTGCGAAAACCCCACGTCTTCTTTTTCCGGCAACACACTCGATATGGTGAGAATCTGTTAAAATTTCTTTTTCTCCTCCTAGGTTATTCCTAAAGTCACGATTTATGGAACGTATGAGCGGCTTTTCTCGTGTACGACTCTCATCTTGTTTCACAAATAATAGGAGAAGTTGTAGTCACGTATTTCACATCGTTCAAAAAAGAAACAGAAGCTCAATTGAACCGACTTTTTGTCTACCACTGATTCTTTGTCTATTCTACTCTTGTCACTAATTTATTCGTATTCTAAGTTTTCAAAAATACTTCCGTTCGATGCTTCTAACAAAATTGTTGTACTTCTGATTTACGATAGAACATCTATTGCTCTGAAAAACTCAAACTCAATTATACTTCTTGTTCGTCAATTTCTGCTGACATTACAACGACGTTTATAATTATTATTAAAAAAATAAGACGTCCATTTTACTAAGGTTTAATAAGAAAAGCTTCATGAAAATGAAAGATTATTAACTGAAAAATATTCAGTCTTGAATTTAAAATCAATAAAAATTAATTAACCAAAGGCCATATGAAGAATTAATGAACATCTGTTTTGATGGATATGAAAAATAATTTTATCGACAAAAGTACAGATTAAATTATACACATTTATTAATAATTATAAGTCCTAAGTTCCGGATCATTTTGATATCTTATCAAAGACATGTAGAGATGAAAGATATATATTAAAAGAAATTACATTTTGTATCGTTAAAATATAACACGGTACATTTGTATACGATCAAACTGATTCGAAACGCAGGACTTAATATCAAGGATCATAATTTTTGTAAATAATTAATTATATATGTATTAATTATATATTATAATTATAATAAATTAATCAGTATTTTTATTGTTAAAATTATTTTTCAACGGTCAATTATAAACAGTTCAATTGCGGCATTTCAACAATATCTTTAAGGCTTTTATAGTGCATAATATAATCTTTATATGTGATCATTAAGGAAGTAATTGAAATTGTTACGAGATCAATATCATACGTTTACCTAAATGTTTTCAGTGTTACGAAAAATAATTTATATAAAAATTCACATGATTTTATACCGTGATTAAAGTACATGTGTTGAAATAATCTAGTGAAGGATAATTTTAATAATCGTACGTCCAGATTCAATATGCAATTTTATTAATGATATATTTTTAAGCTAATAAATGTAGTTTAACAACTTTATTATGCTTCCCAGATCAAATTGCTATACTTGGGAAATATAGCAGTAGTAGCTCTGTATTAGTTGCCAGTACAAAGCTGACCTAGAAATGATAACATTGATTGTATTATGGGACGGAGTTATGTCTTGTGCTAATCCTGAATATTGTATAAGTAATATATACTTTTATATCAATCACTTGCGTAGCTGAGTAAAGTGTCTTCGTAACTGTAGAAGAGGATTTGTTCTACTGAACATTGTAATTTTTTTAAAAGTAATCTTGATAGTGACAAATCATTCATCTGTTAAAATAATCATAATAACTTGAAACATGAGGGTATTATACAAGTTTATTGGACGTTTTGCATGACCTGTAATGCGAGTGATACATTCCAGTACTGTGCTCTTTTTGGAATTGGTATTTGATGTTCGACATGGTAGTCGTTGAATTTGTAGAAACAACATGGTTTCTCATTGTTTTGTTACTGATAACGGATCAATTATCGTAGTCTGCTTCTATTTAGGGCGCAAGTATTATCCAGAACACTCAATGTATAATTCGAGTATCTATACATATGAAAAAAAGAAGAATTGTGCATTGATTTCGCATTGTCTTCTACATTTTAGTCCATTTTACACTTTTTGCACTCGCAGTTAACTCATGTTTTTCAAAAAAAGAATTATTATGGTTAATTTACAATAATAATCATAAAATTAAATTTAAGTTGTAATTATTTCTTCAAAGAAAGGATTCTTCTAAACTTTGTAGCATCTTAGCAGTGAGTTTCAGAGATTTTAATACGCTTTGAAAGATGTTTTCAGTGTTAGATGAGATAAAACATACCGTATAAAAGTGTATATTAATGCACATTTTCAAAAAATAGTGTTCAGTAATATATATGGTCAATTTCAATAAGTTACAGTTTCATAATCAATACTTTTATATGGCATTGTTTTAACATATACGATTTTAATTATACTTAATGGAGTATTTTGTTAATAACTTAAAAAGTATATGAAAAGAACATTTTATTAATATTTTTTTGTAAATATAAATATACCAATATAAATTAACTTGAACATATTTATTAAGATGTAGAACACCAATTACGAAAATTTCTTGACAAATGAAGTTTTGGTGTACTGTACCAGTTAAAAATGTACCGTTATTATTTGGCAGTTCGTTTGTTAAATTAGTTATAATAGCACGGAAGGGCCAAAAAAAGCGAGACTAAATAGTTAAATGCTGTTAGGATAATGCTATTATGCTTTTATGTTGTTTAACTTGTTTGAATTCACAAACGTACGAAGGTGTCCTCATTCACTTGCGGTTTTGTCGACGACACGTTACGAAACATGAAAATGCAAAGAGCTTGTCTACACGATACAGGCGTATACTTACTCGCTATTTTAAAGTGTCGATTTTAAAAATGATTATTTTACAAATTATCAAATTTTAACAATTTAATAAAACTACATGCCGCAATAACACATTTATATTAATATTAGAGATCAGTGCCATTTTAACATATAGTCTATATATATATATATATTTAAAACACATTTTTTCTTTTATGTAAATTTTATATTTTCGCAAGCTCGCAAAAATCTTTCTCGGAAGAATATATATGTAAAAAGTTATTTTTTACGAGTTTGAAACTCCGGGCTTATTTAACACCAAATATGTTATGTACACTTCTGTTATGTGCCTTATTTTAGTATATAACGATAACATGACATTAAAAACTTCTTAAACGCGTTTCGTAGTAGTGATTCTTTAATCTACATTTCTGAAATGTATGAACTCGACCATACTAATTTGTAGCGTAAGAAAAAGAAATACATTTTTTGATTGGTAAGGTACAACTCGCGTTTCTATTAAGAAGTTTGTTTATTTCGAATATGTTACAAGTCAATGTGGTTCAAGTTGCATATTTTTTCTTCTAGTTTCATACTTCTTACATATTTATAGGTAAAGAATGCAGCAACAGTATGATAATAGTTGGACAAATATTTAGTTTGGAATGAGTTTGGAGTTCCAGACTTAGATTAGACTTTGTCGTATTATTATTATCGTTCACATGCAGATGCTTGTCATGAAAGGTTGCAAAAATACAGCAGGCATATTGTACGAGTGTGGGTCGTCCATTAAACTCATACTTTTACCGTTCTTATAGTGTTCTGCTTGCTTTATCAGTATCTCGTAGTATCTTAGAATTATATAGCAGATGTACAATAAACGAAAGGATTCAAAAAACTGAATTGAAATAAATGTATAATATAAGTTTCATACAAAAAATTGCAAATATTATACCAAATCTTCGCGTGAAATTTATACCTAATATTTACACGCCGATAATGAGACTTAATGAGAATATCACCTAATTTTAAAAGAAAGATTTTTATTAAATTAAGACAGCACACTTATACAATTAAGACAGTACACTAGCATTTTTAGATGGAAGGTTGCTTATTTATGTGACATTTATATTTATATAATTTATATTCAGATATTTCTCGATTAAACTTCACTTGCTTTACTGGTATCTTGACCTATGGCGTAACTGATACATTAATAAAAGCTGTCATTCGCTTACATTTCGAAAACTGACGTATTGCATTAATTAAGAATGATGTTAGTTTTTTAATTAAATTCAGAGAAAAAATCCGAAATAACTTGTACAGTCTTCCACTCATTTTACATCTTTCATACCAGTTATTTAATTCCACCCAGAATCGTTATAATTAGATGAAGAATTTTTTTTTGAGCTTGCATTGTTTTGCTTGCATCGCAATTAAAATTTGTCAATGATACTTATTTCGATTACATTTCATGCTCACTAATTATGCAACAGTTACATGCTATCAATAAAATGCAGAAACACTTATAACGAATTAAAAGTAACGCAAGTATCAGTCGCACTAGTTTTTCTTGGAAAATGTTTAATTAAAATAAAATTGCAACATGTTTTACATTGGTGTTAATAATTTGTGTCATTAATAACACACACATTCACAGTACTTTATACAACAAGTCGTTTCACGGGCCACGTATTCTTATGTCAGATCGACTTAACAAACATTTCGATGGAACTGAATGAAGGGATCGCTGGTGTAGATCCACCAGAAGGGTAATGTGGGAAGTTTTTCTTTAATGGTTAGAATAGGGTTGTAAGGGGAAAAATACGCACCACACCTCGTATAAACGAATGTACGTCGTACATGCTACGTCAATTTTTGTTGCGTTTGCTTTCGCAGTAAGGAAACTATTTTCTTCCTTAAAATTCCTTTTACGATGGCATAACGTTAAATACACATTAATTTAATGTTGATCCCTCACACTTTTAACGTGAAATCAAAATAAAATTATTTCAGGGCGTTGACTCAACGCCGATTTAACACAGAGCTTGAAAATGAAAGGAGCATGACTCAATACGAATTACTCGTTCAAGAACGTTTAATTTTGAACAAACAATTGCTAAAATATTGGGTTAATATTGATATAAGCATACGAGAGCTAAATGAAATAGTGTCGTCTTTACTGAATCGAGAATAATAAAATATTATTTCAAAATTTATTCGCCGCCGAATGAGCGACTTCTGCATTGAAATATTACAAAAAGTTATAAAAAATTGTTGATTCCAGAATGAACAATTGCGCGTTGCAAATAAATGTATACAAAGGTGCACAAATTGGAAAGAAAAATAAATTTAACTGGAAATTTATTCCCAGCAATGTTGGTCCTGATCCGTTAATGTTTTTGTTGTACTGTGTGAGTGACGTTGACGAGTTTCTTTTTGTCCACAGCATGCAGGCGATGTCAATTTAATCGCGCGTCCTATATAATGATCCATCTGAAATAATGCGTCGAGGGCAATTCGAAAGCTGTGACTGATTTTCCCTGATCGAGAGTTTCAAGTGACACGGGCGAATAACGTCAAGTGTCACGTACAGCCTGTTATACTATTTTCATTTCTAATTGTGAATTTGTCATATTAAATGTAGAACAAGTCGCACGATCATTGCGTTTAAGTTAACATCGCCCGACCACTCCATCGTTATTACAACACAACACATTTATTGATTTATAATCATAATAATACTATTATTCGAGGAATATCGCAGTGCTCAAAGTTAACGCATGAATTTCAAATTTGCTTTCATCGCATAAAAATAAAATATCATTTTTGCAGTAATTAATTAGTAGTCAATTTAAATTATTATGCGTATTTTAATAATCTTTGAAACGTCGGAAATCTGAATTCATTCAAAGGTGCGAATACAATTGGTTTATTTGTGCAGGATTTTGATGCGAATTAAAATTAATTAATTGTATTTTTAAAAAACTACTTTGTTCTGTAAAAAGTATAAGAGTTAATAGAGTGCTTTTGGTCAAAAGTTTCGCAAGTGAGACATTTTTCAACAAATGTGCTGCTTCAATGTCGAATAAATAGAGAAATAATTCGATTAAAAAGATGTCGTTATGCGAATTTATTCATAAGTGATGAATTGCCAATCTTTCAGGAACTTTATCGGAGTAAAATGGATAAATGATGCGTTGAAAAAATGATGAATTGTGAAGAATATTAAATATTGCACTTATTGATACTGCACGTGTCATTATTATAATTCTTTAAAAACGAAATTTGTTTGCTTGTAAATATTTATAAATAAAGTTCAGTAAAGTTCAAGTCCACAGAATTATATACG
>JABFOX010003052.1:0-10745 GCA_022817665.1 Axea sp. ZL-2020
ATATAGAACGTACAATTTCTAAAATGCATTAATATTACAATATAATAATAATAATAATAATAATAATAATTATTATTATTATTATTATTATTATTAATAAATACTGTTTTGCTTTGCTTTCATCTGGATCTTTATAAACCCTGCAGGGATTTTTCCACGGTGTGTTGGACTTTTACCAATAAAAAACTCAAAATCCTTTATCACTCAACACATGATCACTCTTGAAACTGTTTTTGTATTACTTCAGGATGATATTTTTGGTTACGGACCCAAAAACAGCCATTTTTCGATCTTTGATCACAACCCTTAACATCACTGCTGAAAGTTTTTTGTCCTCACAACTCGGATTATCACTTGGAGCACCCGTTGGCTCTCCTCAAACTATTTTCCAAGCTGGGAATTTCATTCAGAGAAAATCTCCAGAGAGAATCTCCGTATTTTTGTGGCATGACACACCCTTCTGACCAAGTGGTTCATCGAGCTGGTGGAATTATGGTCGCTATTTAATGACACAGCAGGGCCCACTTTTCTACCGTATTCCCATCGTATTACTTGAGATACCGTACTGAGTATCTCCATCACTCATCATTTAACATCAACCTGACCGAGTGGACCAGCGAAAAGGTACTATATGCGTCAGATAACGACGGCTGAGGGTCCCGTGGTCCACTCCTTGACACCGACCCTGTACACCCGTAATAGGGCTCTCTCTTACGTGGTGGATATTTTTTACGATCTATCATTCTATCCATTTTTGGTGTTGATATAATGGGGACCCCTGAGGCCGAGCTATGTTTAATTTCTACGAGAGTTTCGTTCTTATATTTTCTCCTGCATTGTATATCTAAAGGGCATTCACCACTGCGCTACCTGTGATCATACCATGTTAAACCTAGTTACAGCCCTCACCAAGATGTACTGAACACATGAGTTCGCTGTACACCTATTATACCTTTCTGACGGTGAATTATCTTCTAATCCTGTGTCAGTAAATAGATGGATATCATCTCAAACTTCACCAATACAGCAATTTCAAACACGACTCTGTATCAGTCGATTTCTGTATTTTCGAGAGGGGAGATATTTTAAAAATAATATCACTAATAACAACATACCAACCACAACAATTATAATTATAAAAATCAAAATAAAACTAAAATTTATTAAGTGGAATATGTGTTTAGTGAATAATCGAATTGTATGACTTGACATAGTAATGATATCAAAAACAATGCATTTTATATAATAAAAAGTTAATTAACTTAAAGTAATTAGAAGAAAATAATAATTATTTACAGATATTCAAACTATTTAATAAAACAAATTTCATGAATAATAATATATAATACTGAAAGTAATGTTGTAATTAGATAATTAAATAAGTTTTAGTTTTGAAATATATAAGATAAAATAACATGTTAAAAATATGTTTAAATATTGTAGTATATTAATAAAATAATTTTGACATGTTTCATTTATAAGTGAACATTAATTATTTATTTAAATATTTTATAATTATTAAATATTACATATATTTAAAGAGTTCTGTATCATGTTTACTATGTAGCATTGTTCCATATGAATATTTCATAAGAAATATATATAATATATATAAGATAATCTTAATTGAATTCGTGATTAAATTATTATCCACTTTAAGCAATAAATAATTATATATTTTTTAACATTAATATACAAAAATAACGCGAAATAAAAATAATCTATATGACAAAGGTAAAATCATTTTAAAAATTTCTTTTCTTTTGTCCTAATATATATTATCAATTAAAATAAAATTTGACTATATACAATGAAGTGAAATATTTTTCAGCTAAAGCAACATAAAATTTAGCGTTATTAAAAATTTTATTACAATTCTTACTGTTGATTTTCAACAACATAATATCATAATATAAATTTCTTATGTCGTTTTACATAACTAAGCTTCGTGTTGGGATCGAACCTAGCTGCGTACAGCCTGACAGAGATACATACAGTGTCAAGAAAACTTTACACCGCTCGGAACTTGATGCAATATCCAGCCCATAACGTAAACAACAAACTGGGAGGCGACAACGTATACGTTCCGCCTCGATAAGCTGGATAATGCATGTTTTCACTTGCTTTTGGGTTGCGTTCAATGTCGTATGCGATGTGAAATGCTTCAGTAATAAAAAAAATTTCGAGCTAAAAATTGTAGCATAGTTATAAACTAAGTTATAATAGAAAAATATTTTAACACGATATCTGATTAGATATCAACTGCTTTAATAGGTTATTTAACATTACAGAGCAATTAAAAATTACTCTAATGATTAAATATTATTTATAATAATATTTATTAAACATTGGTGTACATTATTTACACTGAAATACGAAATTTAATTTTCAATGAATCTATAAATGAATAAAGAAATAAATAAATTAATGAACACATAAATAGTGATATCAGTTAATTGCCATAAATAAGGTAATAATTATTTAGCATTTTAATGTAGAAAATTGAAATTAATTTCCCTAAAAACTTATTCGAAAAATGTAATATCATAATTAACAAAAGTTCCGGTTTTTCTTCAGATTGGTCATTTTCGTTTGATTAAAAATGAAGTATTTTATGTATCTTTTGCAACGGAAAACACATTTTCAAATAGTATGAAACATGCAATTAAGTTGCATTTAGTACGATAACTCTGAAAACTCGACGTTGAAAGGCATTCGCATCGCAAACTAAACGAATGTGGACTATTTGTCTCACTAAGCAGCTAATACCTTTATGTTATTAGTACAAATGTTAATCATGCAACATAACATATGTTACGTACGTTTCTATTTATGTTTAATTTTTGTAATCATTTAATTTATTTAAAACACTTTTGGTAGATACACCAATTAAAAATAAACAATTTAGTTCATACCAGGTATATTATTTAATGAGAAAAAATTTAACTGCAAACACGGTCGAGTCTCAGACCAAAGAAAAAGACATTTTATTATTAAAAAAAAAAAAAAAAAAAAAACAAATAAAATAGTTGAGATTGAATTAACAATTATTACAACATTAATGTAATACAATTAATTTTAATTATATACAGTTTAAAAATAACATAAAGTAATATTGTTATTATATTTTGTAGTTCAATAAATTTTGAGAAAATAAAATCTAAAAGAGAAAAAGTCATTGATAAATATTGTTGTTTACGAGTAAAAAAAATGTAAATTTTCCTATAAGTTTTACATGGTTAATAAAATTCTGTTAACAGAGATAATATCAATTGTGTATCGTAAGAAAACAATCTCACAATACCTATATTACCTACACTTGCCTAAAGAAAAACTAGTGACAAAAAGAGTAAAGAATGAAGACGAGATACGTACGTCAGGAATGCAGAAGGAAAGGACGTATCGTGAGTGACAGGTCATTTTCCGGAGCAAAGCACTCACTATTCCGACACTCTCCCGTTCTCCAATATTCTCTTACCTTGTCTCATCCAACCTTTCGTAAGTATCCCGATCTTTCCCTTTTCCACCCTTTTATTTTATACCTAAAGGCAATCCTCAATATCTTTCTACCGAATTCAGTGCGCAATAACGCGCCTACCAATATCTAATTTGATCTCTCACGAACATCGGGTCCACGCGTATCTACACAACGAAGATAAGGGAATGAGTTTTCGTTTTTCATCTCTTTCTATTCTAAATCTTGATCTTTCTCATCGTCTTCCTCCAACTGGCATTCATTTTGCCATCATCTTTCTTCGACTCGTGCTGCTGCTTCCGAGACGAGCTTCGTGATAGGAATAGGTTATCATCCGTCCGGTGAATTCTCACGTTTCACCATCGGCATGACGGAAAACGTGGAAGGGTCGAAAACAAGCAAAATTCCTAGATGCAGGATTAGCCTACCAGTACGAACACGTGCATTCTAATATTACTGTATTCCACTTGCTTTACTTCTTCAATGAATTAATAATGTTTCAACCAACCAGATTACATTCGTCAAATCGTCTCCCTTTTCCAATGAATTACTTATCCGTAGTGGATTATATCGATGCGCAACTATAAATACATTGTTCTGCAAATTGGAGCTTGGAATTGGCGAGCAAATTGGAATTATAAAAAGTTCCACGTTACATGAAATGTAATGATGTATTAATATTCATTAAAAATCACAAAGCAAGGTATTTTATGTAAAATAAATACATTTTCTTATTTTAATTAGAACAAAATTTCTATGACTACTTATACATAGATAATAAATTCAATAATATTATTTTCATTTCCACAAGTGTTATTTATATACTATAAATATTTTCCGGAAATAATTTTACTAAATGTTTTTATTTGACATTGAAATCAGTATTTGGGTAAGAAAGTATAGTAAGGGCAATTCAGTACTGATTAAACCATAATTAGCTAAATATTTATATTTAACTCAAGATATTATCTAGAGTTTATTTGCTATTTCCAATGATTTTTGTTGAAATGATTGGACATTGATTTGATTTATTTACAATAATGTCACCACTCAATTTACGAGAATAGCTTCAAGTACTCGAAACTATCAAGTTTCAAGCGTGCAAGCAATCGTAAACAATCTTTTTCCAATATTTTTCCTGTAACATACTTCAGTTGATTCAAATTACGCAACCAGTGAATCAGAATGAAACAGTTCTCTATATTTGGTCGGAGACAAATATTCGCATCAAAGCGTTACGTAAAGGACGAATCTTATATAAGTCCAACCAGTAAACAAAAAAGCGTGAACAAGTACGTTTTGAATTGAGTTCTTAAAGTATCGCATGTGGCATAAAATTCTGTGTATTCAATATAAATTTCAGTCAAACAAAAGTCAACGACACTGTGATTATTTCCAATTTAACTTTTTCTTTCTTTTCCTTTTGGTAAATACAGGAAGATGGCCGTTTCGGTGACGCTCTGTAAGATCGTAGAATCAAGTCTTATTTCGTCTAAAACTGCGACTATTACTCCCTCGTGTTCCATTTCGGACTGCTTAAGTAATGCTCAATGCTTATTGCGGCTTCAGGTTGCTTCTGCAGCTTATTGCTGTCCTAGCTCTCCTTAATATCAACCGTCTTGTCTGGAAAGGGAGCAACTCATTCTTAACGGCGTAACATAATGCGGCCTCGCGATAATCAACGCAACCGATAACTTAACAATTTCCAAATTATGAGTCATAATCAAATCACTTTGAGCAAAAACATAGAGCTTCTCTCCGCAATACTACGATGTCGGATTTCCCTTCAGTTACAGACATAATGAGGAATTAGTATCGACTAAACGTTATTTCCATTATACGCGCTGTGTCGTGTGTGATGTGTGTGAATCTGCAGTTAAATAGGAAGGGGATAAGTGGATATTTCCAAGAAATAGCAAAAGATTGGTCGTTTCTACAC
The DNA here is from genome assembly GCA_022817665.1 of Axea sp. ZL-2020. Taxonomy (NCBI): domain Eukaryota; kingdom Metazoa; phylum Arthropoda; class Insecta; order Hymenoptera; family Scelionidae; genus Axea; species Axea sp. ZL-2020. Next base: position 5,415 of record JABFOX010003052.1, read on the forward strand.
AATTCTTTGAATTAGTATCACGGAAATGAAATATTTTAGTTTCTTTTAATGAAATACAGATTAGGTACAAATTAAAAATTAATCCAATTAAGTGCTACTGCAATTTGTTGTATGATGTCAAAAACTGGGAAAACAGCAATATCAAACATATCACTGCATCTAAGCTTAGAATGATTTGCACGAATGTGTTTGAGAATTCTACTATAAGATTGTCTGCGGTCGAATATTAGAGCTTTTGTTAGCTTTAATTGGAACCAGAAGACTAGTTTCCTCTATTCGCCCGGTACTCCTTACCGGTAGTTACCACGATAATATTCATCTTTGAATCGTTCTCAATCACAGTCGCGTAGTCTATAATTCAATATATCAAACTCTTATCCTGTCGACGTCGCTTCCTCCCGAAATGAATCAACAGTTCTGTGAGCACGACGAGAGGCTTTGTCTTTCTACGGTTCCATTGATTTTGAACCCAACGGAAACGCCAGATACGCGTACGGCTATCCTCCATCGAATCCGCATCTCTTAACCTGTAATTGAATAACGCACCCAGAGATACGATCGGTATTCTGATACCGATATACGCAATACTTTTATCTTTTATTTTCTTTGCACATTCTCTTTCTGCCCATCCACGTACCACATGTCGCTCCGTTCCCTTCTGTCGCAAAATTGGACTTTGAAGGCACACCAATCCATTTAAAATGTCACTTTGCGCCCTGTATATAACTCTCGTGTACATTCACAAAGGCAGGCCGGAATCCATCGTATTAAACTTATAATGGACAACCACAATTTTCTTTCCCAATTGTTTCAGTCGTAGTGAAATCAATCAGAACATTAAAAATATAATATGAAAATAAAACATTCATATATTTGAACCTGTTTTAATCATCAAATAATTCCATTTGAAAAAATTACAGTCTGTTGAAATGTTAATCCCAAACAAAAAATTGAAATCTCAAACACTATGAAATATTTATCACAAAACTCTCTTTTTTATAAAACTAGAATTCAAAGTATTTTGACATCACATTTGTACTGGAGTATCGCTGATCTTTAACCTGATACTCAAGAAAATCAGTTTAGTTTTTCTGACCGTCAAGCTTCCGTACGCTGTTAACAATGTGCATATATTCACATGTCATCATACAGTATCCATTTTCTTGGAAGAGAAACGAGTACAACGAGAGTCGTCTCGGGGGTTGTTAACGAAACAAGTTGAAAGGGGTAAGAAGCCAAACGCTCGTAAAGAAGGTCAAACGGATCGTAAACACCGAGAAAAGACTGCTGTAGATATTAGCGGATGAAGGTTAGAAACCGTTGCGTCGTCCCCTTACTATTCATTCCCAAGTGAATACTTGGATCTTTATTTTACCTGCTGAAGGCATTCGACCGTCATTTTGCAGTTATCTTACTTTTATTTTGCTGCATTCGGTTACTTCTGATAAATCGTTATTGCTCTTCGACAACAATTTACACTCTAACGTATATTATAGAAATATTTCTATGGTCAAAATATTATTATGCAAATAAATGGACAAATTATTAGTATAGACTTATTCTTCCAGAGTTAAATTTTATTATAAGACATATCATTAATAATTCGTTCACTTTTCAATACTACAAACTGTAATAATAATTTGGGTTAAAACAATTTTCATGGCACTCTTTGTAGTAAAAACAGACGTCGCCATTTTTCCCTACGAAAGGAATTCAAATTAAATTAATTATCTTTGTCGCCCGAAAGAGGAACGTTCAGTACTGAAGATTGAGGGACTGGATGAATGAGTATTTGCTTGAATAGACAACGCTTCAAGTCAGTTTCCGTTTCATTGCTCCATACATTTTGATTAAATTATCTTCAATAAACATCAAACATTTTTAAACTATACGTTGTAGTTGAAACTCGAAAATGTATTACATTTTTCTGACCATTAATTCCAGGTAAATTTGATAAAAACTCCCGTGCAGTACCGAGACAAATTATTTATTAATATTCTACTTTAAATTATAGACGTTTACTGCATCAACGTGTGATATTAACATCGGGAACATCATGATTCTGCGATTAACCAACACTGTTCGACTGATATATATTCAGATGGGTGTAGTGCTAATGAAATTTTCATGTATCCAAGGATGAACAATTTGGTCTATAACTGACACATTTCCATCTACAAGTGTGCACAAATCTTCGTACTAAACAGTATAAGACTTGTTCACAAAAAACAAATATATTATAAATAATGCGCTAAGATTTAGTTAGATGTAAGAGTTAGTAAAAGCATTAAATAATATAGTAATTTTTAGTCAATGAAATAATTCCACTTTTTTGCATAAGACATTTTAATGCTTATATTGTTTAATATTTAATGTGTAGTTTATTTAAATTATAATGCACGAATAGTATTACAAACAACTTCATAATGTTGTTTGATATAAAATACTTCATACCATGAACTTGTGCGTACAAATATAGGTGTGCGCGCGCACATACACGATCTTAGTGTGTTAGCAAATAAATGAAAAGACAACATTTAAGACTCGTTTTATTGAATGTTTTGTATAATTTAAATTATTGTATTTAAAAAACATCAAATTTATCCTATCCTTATAAAATATTTGACTACATAAATAATTTTAATCGTATGAATTTAATATTTATTGAAATTTTGATAAAATAAATTATATCACATATAAATAAAATAAGTTTATAATAATAACATTCATGAAATAAATTACTAATCAGTTTCAATTACAATTATATATAATATAATGTTTATAGTATAAAGTATATAAAGCATTAAATAAAATAAACTATAAAATACCCATAAATATTCAATAATGAAATATAATAAATGCATATTAAAAATATTAGTAAATGTTTAAAAAGAATTCCCGCAAAATTTACAATTTTTATATTTATATTCTTGAAAAGAAATATAAAATAACATTAATATATTTTTACATGTACTAATTTGATAATACTGTGATTAGTATAATATTAGCAGTATAAAATACCAACAAGCGATTTATGATATACGTTTCTAAGTTTTAGTTTATTTCATACTCCATTTCTAGATTTGAATCCGATTAGTTTGCAAGCGAGTAATTGTCGACAACGTCGAATATGTTAAAAGAGAAGAAATAGGAAAAGAATAATAAAAAGGGACATACGAAGATTTAATGGTTAATTATGTACGGGGTTTTAATTGTAAAAAAGCATTCAATATTGTTGTAATCATCAACTATTTATTATAATCCTGGTTGAACTTTGAGGAGATAATGTATAGGTGAGCCCAATTAATAGTAAAGAAATAATTTTGTATCAAACAAAAGCAATGATGGTAACTGCGGGAAACTCCTGAAGTTTCAAAGTACTTAAACTATAGTTAAACTTGTCCGTGTATACCAAAATGTCAATGTCATCTCAAATTTTCAACATATGATTATATCCTTAAAGTAATTTTAATAAATAGTTAGAAATAAATGAGTTCATTATAATTTTACTATTTTATTTGTAATACCGTAGCATTACAAAAACAATTATGGTGAAATTTATTTTAATTTCAAAAATTAATAATTCCGCTTATAAATTATACTGCAGGAATGAAATATATTTACTTGCAGTTTTTTCCACAGATAAAAAGTGTGGTAAAACCTGCGGCACCTGTGGCAAAATCTGTGGCTGGAACTTGTTCTTTTGTTTAAATGTTCATTAGTTTAGATATAGATTTTAACAACGTGTATAAAATGCAAATACTCATTAATGATTCTATATAAGTTTTATAACATATATTAATATCAGATACATTATAAACTTGATGTAATATATGAATGACGATTGCAATATAAATTTAATGTTTTTTTGTACATAATGAACTTGATTTAATTATTGTTTAATGTAACACACTAAAATCTGCTATGTTAATTAATTGATTAAAGTCACATCAGATCATATCATTTCTTTTATACATGAACTGTGTTTAGAGAGATAATTAAGGTGGATTTAATGAATCCTTTAATTCGTTTATATATGATAATAAAATGTTTGTTTCATTTAATCAAATGTTTGTACTACTTTGTGAAACTGATTACTATAAATTTTATGAATATATTATCATACTTTTATCAAGATTTATTACACAAAAATGGTTAATCAGTCGTACATCATATGCAAAATTGGACTGATACAACGAGATTTTATTCAGATATACTAACCTCATTTTCGCAATATGAAAAGTATTCAGTAAAATGTATACAGTAATATTATTACAATAAAATTACGATGTAACTAAAAAAAAAGATAATAAATTAAGTCATAAAAATAAATATACTTTTAAATTATTAATATAATAATAATTAGCAATATATTAATTTTATTTTGATGCAGTATTTCATTATTAAAAAAAAATTCTCAAGAATTTTTGTTCATATAACTGATTTAAACATACAACTTCATGAAAATAAGTATTACAATATGAAATTATTCCAGAATATCCAAGGAAAAATATTAAGTTATTTTGTTGTTAAGAACAGTTTCATTCATGTTCTAAGATTACTTTTATTACGAAAATTATATAAAAAATTGAAATACAAGAAGAATGCAATTTTATAACTAAATAATAAAAAAATATTTAATTTATACTTATTAATTTAACTGTCTATATGTAAATAAAAAATATATTTTGTTATTTAAATTACTGTATGTATGTATTGTTGTAAATTATAAAAGACATAAATTATTGTATTAATTGCTAATTGATTGTTACCAAATCCAAGCAATAATAAAATAATTAATGACTTTAGTGACATCAGATTTAATGCATATCAATACAAAATTAGTAAAATTCGGTCAAAGTAACGGATTTTAAAACTATTAAAAATGATTACATTGTATCCATTGAGGAATAAAGTTTACTGAGAAATGAAAATTAATAAACAAAAAAAATCGAAAATATGGACAATGCTAAAATGTTAAATTCCACAAAAACATCAATTGCCAGTGACTGCCTTAAGGGGTCAAAGATTCAAACATAATGAAATTACACGAGCAATGACACAAATATTTTTGATCAGATATATACGTTGATAGGAACTAATGTCTTTTAGTAGACTTTCTTGCCAACGAACTTAGCCAATAATTCGTACTAACTCTCTTTTTGAGTTCTTCATCTCGTCCCACGGGATATGAATCTACTCCTCTTCAACTCATTTCGAATCCAAACATGTAAACACGAGGAAAGCGAAGAGCCGAATAAGAAGGCGATGTTAATCAGGGGATCGGATGAACCGAAACCCGAGACAATAATTTTGTCGAATTTCTAAACA
>JABFOX010003053.1:0-10744 GCA_022817665.1 Axea sp. ZL-2020
AACAATATAAATACAGAAATGATTTTTATTTATATAAGTTGGACTACCAAACATTAAAATAATAAGTTAATTGTTTAATATTGAACTTTAATATTGTCAAAAATTGAACTCGTGTTATTTTTGAGTTGTACTCTGCTTTTATTTCACCTTAAATTTTTTCTTGTTTCTATTTTTATCTATCATTCAAATCCTTTCAATAACAACAGTATGAATAAAAGAATGGAAAGTGAGCAAAAAATATTGATTATATGACATTGCATTACTCAAATTTAAATTTAAAATCAGATTATTGCCAATTACATTAAAATGAAATTTTTATTTAACTTGTATGTTTTTAATAAAAATGATCAATGTTTGATCTTACATTTGAATATTTAAACAAACAATGCAAAAACAAACATTTATTATTATGTTTTAAACAAGTTATGACAGGTTCCTATTTAACCACCGTTAAATCAGGTAAAATCTATTTTTAAATTTCTTCGTCTAATGATGGTAAATGGTATTTTAAAGTTACCACCCACTCCACCCCTGGGGATGGAGAAAAGGGATCTATATGAATATCAATGAATAGCTCTTTGAAAAATATTTCGTGCATGTATTAATGTACGAAATGTATTTCTAAAATTTTCCCAGTATCGTTAAACTATTAGAATGCCCTGTATAATAATTTATTCATTTAATAATATTAAGTTTCACAATGCAATAACATATGAATATTAATATAATATTATATTTTTAATTATATGCATAGAAGAAAATCAATAAATGATTAATATTAAGTAAAATAAATGTTAAAATCTAAAAATGAGTAGATATTATAAACTATTGTTATATAAAGTTTTAATTTACAGTTATTTATTTTTCAAAACTTACATTAAAACATTGAAACATGCTGTGTAAACAAAGAAAGAAATAACTATCTTATATCATGAAAAGAGAAGTCATTGAATGAAATAGCTGTATTTTAAATTTAATCTAACGACACAATAATCATAAAATGCTTACATTTTCTGTCTAGATCTTAAAACATATTCAAAGTACTTTTCAAATCCATTTTGTAGGTTGAATGAAATAGTTAAATCAACGCTTGAAATTAAACATTATTAACATAGATTGATGGGGATACAACAAAAATAGCGTGCTATTTGTATGTTCCACTTATTCACTTTTTCTTATTGATCATATTCAACTTCTTTAATTGTAGGTATGCATCAAGAGAGATTTCTAACAATTATTTCAAAATACTCATTTAAATTATTTAACTATAAAAAACATTTTTATCAATAAACTTATAAGTATAAAATATAAGAATACAATTTTCAATATCATTGAATGTTTTGTTCCTTGTAATTAAAATGTTTGCAATAAGCAGAAAAGAATTCTTATATTTTATGCTATGACATATAATTCGAACAAATTGTTTGTATTTCATCTATTTATAGCTATTAGAAGCTTGTGCCTTTAAATTGAATATTTATTAAATATTATGTAATAACAAAAAAATCAAAAGTACCATTTAAGAAGTAATTATTAAATAAAGAATGGTCTTGAATAAAATAATTATTTACTGATTTAAACTGAATAATGTTTTATTAAACAGAACATTATTTTGCAAATAAATTTATATTAAATTGCTTTTAAATTACATATTATAAAATATTAACTTTAAAATTATTTATTCCATTAGTAAATACAAACAATTATACATTTTAAATGCAAACTTTATAAAATGTATCAAAATTAATGTTACTATCATTGCAAATTTTCATTTAAAAATACATTCATTTCATACATAATTAGAATTGAAAAATTATTAGATATCGCAACATAGTTTCTAAATTGAACAGCTGTCAATTTAAATTAAAATTAACACACACATAACTGCACTGATTATGGATATTTCTTAAAAATAATTTTAAAAAATATCGCAATAAACAGTACATCTTCATATTATTTAATACAGCAATGTATTTCTTGAAAAAAATGCAGTATTTATTATTTTTAAAGTACAGCATATCATTCCTAATATCATTTGCATATAATTAGTAATTTTTTAGCATGTACAAAATATTGTACTAAAAGAATGTAAAATTATTACACAGACAAAACAGGAATTCTTTTTACATTAATTTATGAAACAATTAAATTAAAAAAGTTCTGAAGTTTCTTTTACAACCCTACACGTGTTAATAAAATTGTACAACGTAAACAAATTGTTATAACAAATTATATAAAAATCTCAGATTGGAGTAAAAATTAGCCAAAAAATTCTAATAAAAAAAACACAACTCAAATTATAAACCTTGTTCAATTAAAAGATATTTAAACTAAAATAAAATACAACAAAAAACAAAACTGACAATTTACAAGACCAAACTATAAACGTTTTATGTGTAAAACATCACACAAAACAAATGGTTAGCAGATTCATTCAAATGAAAAGGAATATTTCTAAAACTGAATGAAAAAAATTAAATAAAATAAAAAACAAACAAACCAAAAATGGATGGATAAAACAACTGCTTTACTCTCTAATTTGACATTATTTGAATAATAATTATTATTATTACTATGAAATTAAAAGGAACAAAATGCCGCACACAAATTTGTTAAAAGATCCTTACATCATTTCGGTTTATTAGAATACGATTCAAGATATTTCTCTTGATCTTCTGCATCCTCGGTCCGTGAGGTGGCGCTGCGCTCGCGGGCGCAGCACCAAGCGTCGGTTCCGTCTTGGTTAGCGTGTCGACGTTGCCATCAACGTCGTCCGTCGACTCGGTTGCACCTGTTTTTTCCGCGTGATCCTCCATGTTAGTAATATTGTCCAAAATGCGTCTAACTCCGATGGCACTAACACTCATCACCACCACTAGTTTACTCCAGACTGAGCTCTGCCACTCCACTGCCGTGACTATGAGCCATATACCCTCCCCGTAGACGGCGACTAAATCGCCATGTTAGATTTTCGTTCGCGATTCTTGCACGATAGCGCAGTGCTGTGCTCATACACCGACTAAAGTGGGGAAGAGCGAGGGGCAATCGGTGACACTCGACGGGGGAATCTCGCTTGCGCTCTCGCTCCTTGGCCCTTTATTTTTCTCGCCGTCTTTGTTCTGTTATTTCTGCTCCCCTCAACTATCCCGTGTCTCAGATATTTGGCGTATTCAAGCTGGAGTAATAACAATTCCTCCTAAGGTATTAATGTTAAAACTGTCAAATACGGATTCAAAGGAATTTCAACAATGACAAATACCAATATGATTTTTCCTCGTAGTGCGTTAATAACAGTTCCCTTTTCACTGACCATTGCTCTTTTTGGACAGAATGTTAAATAAGAATTGTGTCACTCTTAATAATTAGTGAGTAGAATATACAAATTTAAATGATACCACTTTCACTGTAAATTAGTGTAATGCAATATTGGTTAAATTAATAATTAAATAAAATGTATATTTTTTAAAATTGATTTACAAAATATCAATATTGTTGTAATAAATTATATTATTATATAAATATTCATTATATTCTGAACGAAATATTCAATGTTTTTGAACGCTGAGTTTTTTAGAGGTTATAGTTTTTAACGCTTCTTTTAATTCAAGTGAATTTTTATCCTGTAAAAGAAACGTTTCTAACCTTGTATTTTTTTTAATTAATACTGTTGAAACAAATTGTATGTGTAGAATCATATATTATATTCAGTATCAAAAATGATATTTTCTAACCATATGTGAACAAATAAAAATATATTAGTTTAAGTTAACAAAAAAACTTTTGATGTAAAAAGAATCAAGAATGTTTGTTTTGGTTAATTTATAAAAGTAATTTGTTTATTGTAATTATGAAAATAAATTTAACCAAGTTGGCATTAATATAAAATAAATAATTAATAATAACAGAATTAAAAGTACAATAAAATGGCGCGTATTGATAAAATGATTTTATTTCAATTCTGCTTTATGCCACAAATAAATTTTGTTCAATTGTAAAGACATGAAGTGATAAAATTTAAGATAAATATACCGAATAATAAAGAGGTTTAATTAATTCTGCTATATAATTATTTAATCTCATTGATTCAATATGAAAGAAATCGTTTAAATTTATACAGTCCACAAAAATATTTAATTCGACGTTATAATTGTCGTTTGGGATATGTAATACTTTTATTATTAAATAATTAAGCATGTCATATAAATATGTATAATATTAATTAATTGATATTTTCAATAATGTAATTATCAAAGAGTTTAATTTCTTATTTTTAACGGCTTTTTAAAATTTTAGTCAAGAACACTAAAATGGCATATTTTTAACCGCAGAAATCCAAGTTTTCGTATAAATAGAACATTTTTATTTGAAAGAAAACATTCTTGAAATCTAAACACTTTAAAAACAATTTGTATTTGTTTTTTGTTTGTTTGCTTGTTTGTTATTTTTGTATACAATACAAACAAAGTAAGATACTTTATTAATTAATAATTAAGACAGATTTATTGTTTATGTTGAATTATAGTTTTGTTCTATCTTTTTTATAATTTATTATTATCATCATCCTCATCATCATCATCATCGTCATCATTAGTAGTAGTGGTAGTAGTAGTAGTAGCAAAATAAATAAATGCAATGCAAATTACATTTATAAATATACTGATATTTAACATCTATTTGATACCTTTTTAGCATCTTTATTACACTTTAAAAATCTTATTTTATATTTTTCAAATAGAAATAAAAGCTAAAATGTTTTCTACTGAATAAAGGGTTAATTCTATTTTCATAAATTTTTATTAAAAATCAGCATTTGGATGTCTGCATAGATATTGATTAATACCCAGTTTACGATAAAAAAATGTGTAAGCCATTTTTAATAATTTTATTTTTTTGCGCAATTCATTTAACACATAAATTGAGTTGTATAACAAGTTATTTTATTGAAATAACGAACATTCAAATAACTAATCATCATGTTAATTATTATTATTATTATTATTATTATTATTATTATTATTATTATTATTATTATTATTATTATTATTATTATTATAATGATATAAAATGTATAACATCTCTTTATTTTATTCTGTAAACAAGCTACATGCACAACGAAAAATGAATAATTCAACAGGACGTTTTAATAATCTGATCAAAAATGATATACATAATTCTTAATTTTAAAATTACTTCTACAAACGATTTTTTTATAATTCAACTTGTACAATTCATCGTGACAAAAGCCATTTTTAGTAGTATTCTTTTATATAATTTTGACGCAAATATTTTTATAAATTTACTTTTATCGTCTAATTTTTTGACAAGAATTTTAAATCTGTAACATTTGTGCTAAAAATAAATGTTTGGTACGTTTGATCGACCTATTTTATATTATTCATTTGCTTTTCAATCTCTATAAACTGCCATGTGTAGTTTCGCTTTGCAGTACATGCAAATTATTATAGACTTGAAAAAACTACGCAAAATGTCGTCTGTATGTGGTAACAACGATGTAATAAATTCTTTAAAAATACAGTGTTTTCTTAAAAACAAATTGTTTAAAGAAGACTACATATTTTTTTTAATGTATTTTATAAACAAATAAAACATTTATTTATTTGAAAATGAAGCCGACGGATTTCATAAATCCAGCTTTCAAGCCAATTGACTCAATGTATAGGAAAGCAAATTAACGTTTTTAAATATTAAACTACATTCTACACTCGTATTTCGTGAACTGATAGAATGATTTAATTTTCCCTATTGCTACGTGGATCGTTATTAGTCAAACGAAAACGAATCATAACAAATTCTTGGCTAGCTATTTACGCAAATCAAATTTGGATTAAACAAATTTAGAATCGAATCGAATTTAATTTAGAAACAGGGATGTAACTTTTGTTTATAAACGAAATGATCCTGCAAAAAAGTCATCGTTTTTCCATTGACAAAGGAATTCAATATTCGTCGAGATCACGTGGTGAGATCAAATATTTTGTTACCGTGAAGTCTCGTGATGAGAATTTTCAATAAAAATACAAGTGCCGATATGAGCTAAAAAAGAAAAAGAATAATAATACGACAGTTTAGAATCGAAGACAAAAAAGAATAAGAGAAGCTAAATTAAAACGGAAATAGAATAATAGTATCTTATAAATGAACTTATTATAAAGGGACAAATCATTTTCACTGACAAATTATGATTGGAACGGAGTCACAATATATTTTTTATTTGAATGTATAAAATGTAAGAATCGTTCATCAAATTTTGCTGTGATATTCTAGTTGAATAATTGTAGGATTTTTGAAAAAACCTCGCCAGAAAATGTTATCGGAAATTTTGTTTACTGTTTTCATTATAGTCTTATTTTGAACCGTCGAATATTTAAGAGCCTATCTTAAATTGAGGTAGCTTAGCAGTACTACATTTTAAATCATTATCCAGACAGTTGTAATGAACTCGAAATGAATAATTACATAAAATTACAAAAAAAAAAAAATTATACGGAATCGAAGTATCTCGCTGAAGACTTTTCACATACGAAACAACGATCTGCAATTATTTGCCAGTTGTATTTAGCATTTCGTAGTACATCATAAGTAAACAATCATGCATAATATAATAAACAATCATAAATATATATATACAAGCATTTTTACTTTTTTATTTATTTTTAAAAAACGCATAATTTTTTTTATACAACAAAACCCCAAAAGATTATTTTCTGTCTTGTTTAACCTAAGACGAGACTGGTATTTTTTTAAGTCATAAATAAGAGTTAAAAAAAGACAGAAATTGATGCAAGTTTCAAAGTAATAACACGCTGGCACAATTGCAGGTTCTACTATACATAAATAACTTTAAACAAATTACAGCGAATCAGTAAAATTAATTCGGGTAAATATCTTTCAATCAAAAATTATACAGTTTCTATATAAAACTTTTTCGTGTGCAATGTGGCTTTGCGTGTAAAATAATTTTAAACCATAATAATAATAAAACCCAAATATCATGTACGCGAATCGAGCCACTTTATAAAATCACTTCCATTTATAATTAATTAGCAACCGTCAGTATTCGCAATAAGATGCCTTCTCGGTATAATTTTGGTGTTTTTACGATTACAAGAAAGTATAATACTAGCGATACCAGCATCTGTCGAATTTACGAATTCATTCGATAACGCAACAAAATGCATTTTTATTTAATTTCTTTCTAATGAACTCCAGGTCCTTATTATTAATATCGTTTTTTCTTTAAATAAGGCACAGCGAATCAGTTAAGTAATAAAAAATCTATGACTTGGTGAAAAATTAAACTTGAGGTGTTTATTTATTTTGTATAAGGAATGGCTGGAAGATAAGTTACTGATTAATATATCAATGCTATATAATATTATATACAATTAATACACCAGTACTATAATCCTCTATAATTCAATCGCTGCGAGCAAACGTCGGATTGACGTTGAAAACTTACATTTTCTGAAAGAGCATTAGCGTAATTATTAATACGACTGCAGGTTGAAAGAAGCCTTCGCGTTCATTGGATGTATAAAAAGTTTTTAATGCAGCAAATTTTCTGTGTTTGGTGTACCGAACATTAAGATAGGCGAAAAGAAGAGTAATGGGACAAAATGCTATTTTATTATCACTTAAATATAAAAGGATATTCTACTAAGATTACAATTTTTCATTTGATAATGTTATTCTTAAGAATATTTCATTATTGTAAATTGCAATTTATAAAGCTAGTTTGTTAGATACACACTGATTAATTTGTTGAACGAATTTGTAAAAATGTGTACTAGTTTTAAAATTAACTATTTTTCCCTTTTGAACATAAGAGTGTTTCTTGTAATATTCGTACAATTTATTGATAAATGGAAAATAGTCAAACATCAAGAAGATGTATATTTTTTAAAAATTAACTAATATAAAATAAAATATATCGTTTTTTATTTATTTATTTTTTTCATTTAATTATTAAAAACATGAAAAGATACAATTTATATCGGTAAACTTATAAACTAAGAACTTGCACGCATTCATAAGCAAGCATAATTCGTTTAGATTGGATAAAAGTTGTCTTATGTTTTACGATAGCCAATCCCTATTAATGCGCGTACTTATACTGTGAACTAGTTCTTAGTGTACCGATTTATCGCATCCAGCTTGTGTCCTTATAAAGAGTCGTTTCTAAACAGCTGGACGTTTCTAAATCTGATGAATTTGAAGTAAGCATAAAAATATTGTATGCATTTTTTTCAAAGATACGTTGAGTTTTTTAATCTCGTTGAATTACTGATTAACAACGGGAAAACATTGCTTGCGTTATTCGGATCAAGATTTAAAAAATACATCACGCCCTTAATAACACAGTACATTTTAAAATATAAAGTAAATATTTTTCAAATATTTACTTTATGTATACCTATGGATTAAACGTTGTAAAGCAAAGTTCTTTATGTTTAAAAACTAAATTTAATTTTACAGGTAGAATTATAACAACGTCCATTTGTATTGTTAAAATATTTGTGGATAACCGTTTTGTATTTTCATTATTAAATTTATTAATTTTATAAAGTATTCCGCAATTTTGCACATATTTCAAAACATCGAGATATCTCATTTTTATTTATCAAATCTTTTTTATTGAACTATGAATTTGTTTCAGTCTATTTGAGAATTAAATTATTATTTGTAATTTATGCAGACTCAAACGTTGTAACTTTCGTTTCCAAACTTATCTTGATGCCCTTGTACACGACGTATAAGATTAAATTATCCTACAAGTATTGAATGAAATTTTATAACATGTATTCTGAATAAACTGTTTGTGTGTAAAAATCAATTTTAAATAAATTTTTACGTTGCTGTAATGAGTATTATTGTTTCTGTTGCTGTTGTTGTTTTATTATTATTTTTTTTGCTTAGTAATACGTGCAATGTAAACTCGTTCGATTATAAAAGAACTGAGATACGTGTAATTAATTGGAACAACGTAAAAAACGTAATTGATTCTCATTATAATAATATTCTAAAAATTTAATCCTTCGTTGATCACGCCACAACAGGCTTTTTCAGTAGATGATGTTAGATTGAGATTTTGAAGGTGCGACAAAGTACGTGATATCATAAAGTACGTGACCAGCGGAAGGTTAATAGTATTATGCAAGTAGACCGCTTAAATGGGAAATTACGAAGAAATCGTACAACAACGATCATTTTTTTAAATAATTTGTGAGTGAAAAAAATTGAAACTTGTAACGCGTACAAAAATATGTAACGTGCGATTAATTAATGTTAAATTAATTATTTACGAAGACTTGTGCTGTTAGATGTACTGAATGCAAGATGGAAATTTCGTTCAACGGAAATTTACATTAAAATGCTGAGGAAAAAATTGCTCGAAGGCATACCTTTATTTAATAAAAAATAAAAAATTTAATAAAATTAAATAAAAAATAAAAAATTTCAATTTTAAGCTAGCGTAATTTTTCATGCAACTTTTATTACGATATACGATACGTATGAATTTATAGCACATGCATTATAATAATTTCATACATTAAATTAATTTTGATTTTATTATTGATTCATTTAAATGTACCAAAGTTAAATAATGTAGACTTAATACCGCTGATTTTTTTTTACAGAATATTCTTCTTAATAAGTATAGCAATTATTAATATCAAAATAACTGTAAAGAAACGTATATAAACAAACATAGACTTGTTGTAAACTTGAAAAACCAATTACTTAACGGAAGAGAAATATTTCGGTTTAAACGTAATATTAACAGTGGAACTAAGAAGTTTGTATCAAGTTTAGAATAATATTTGTTGTAGATATACTTTCCGTTGTATTTCTTTTCTGTTTGCATTTTCATATTATTGCTTATCTGTTATTAGATAACAGTAGTTTAGTCTGTACAAACTCATGGTCGAATGAATAAGGAACCTACGTCATGTATAAAATAGAGATAGTTCGATTCTTTGTTGTTCAATATTTTTTTAATAATTTAACCGATAATGATTTTAAAGCATTACACTAAATATAATAAGGTTTGATTTGAAGAGCGTAAACCAAGTATATATAATTGCAAAATGTACTACAAATTTATTGATTAATTACAAGACAAATATTAAATCATTACAATTCTTTGTTTTTCAGTTGGTTTACTTGTTTTGCTGAGGGACAACAGCGTCGAAGACCCATTTTTTAGGAGGACACCGAAAAGGTAAGAGAACATCGTTTGCATTAAAGCTTTATAGTAAAGTCTAGAATAGAATATAATATAATATCAGAATAGAGGAACAGATATTGCTTAAACTTGTCTACTTTTGTTCGGGACGTTAATAAAGTAAGATGAGTTAGTAAATGCTATTAAATGATCATGTGTATGAAATTAAATAACTAGGGATTAATTTACATAAAATTTTCATTAGTATGCGAACATCGATATGTTAATTAAAATTTAACACCCTTGTGAAGTACCTCACAAAATCAGTAAACCTTCAGCAATTTAATTTTGGCTCAAGTGATCATTCGGTTAATCTATTTTCTAATAACTTTTAACTTTAGTCAAAAGAACTTATTACAGTTTTAGTATTCTCTGAATTTAATATAATAAAATAAAACTAAAACATTTTTATTAGTTTTTTTGTTTTTATGCACTTCAGTTGTTATATTAATGATCACAGTGTATTTGTCCTAAAGTTCTATATATTTGACGAATTAT
>JABFOX010003054.1:0-10742 GCA_022817665.1 Axea sp. ZL-2020
AACAATATTTGACCAAGATCGCCACATAATTTCAATGGAGCTACATCATAGTGATCACCTCGGTATGGTAAAATTAGCTAAAATGTTAAATTATATTTTAATATAATATGCATTTATTTAATTTATTTTGTATATAATCATATTTGTCTTATTTATCTTGTATTATTAATTTAATAATATAATTTACTAAACTTATGTTGTATATTTTTAAAATATATTATATAATATCATATGATAATACTTCATCAGTAATTGAAATTTGAATAAATTAATTCAACAAAACTAATGTTATAAATTGATAATAATTAAATAGCATTATATATTTGTTTAAAATTGGTTTAGGGTGAATTTTTGTTTATTTTAATTAATAAATTACTAAAAAATATCAAATTTAACTAACATTATATTATTTTTTTAAATTAAATATTATATTATAGAAAAATATCATAAATTCTAAATTTATAAATAGAAATAATTATATGTTAATAAATTAACTTTTCATTGATAATTAAATAATTATACGAATCTATTTATTATGAAATATATCACAAAAATACATATTGCCATGAACTAAAATGATCAATTTATATAATTAATGTTTATAATACATGCTTTATATTTTTAATATAAATTAATATTGATTTTAAATACCAGTATACATTTTAAAAAGTATATATACTGACAACTTATTAAAAAATACTTTTTTAAAACACACATTTAAAAAAATATATCTGTGAATACCTACATTAAAAATGTTAAACATTCATAAATGAAAATAGTTATTTGTAAAGTGTTATTAATTATATGATTTTTCTAAATAAAATACCTATTTATAATTAAATTAATCAAATACTATACTGATTTACTAAAAACCTATTACAAAAAGGAATAAAATAATTCATTTTATCTTTAAGACAATGTCTAATAAATCCTCATATTTGCCTTATTTAATTTAAAAAGCATGTTTGCAAAATATCTAATAATTGATTCTACATTGAATTTTTAAGACTCATTAATCTGGTTAACTCATCAAGCAATAACGTATAATTGTATATATTAAAATAATTAATAATAATAAAAAAAAAAATAATAAATCATTATATTTTCTATTACTGTATTTAATAATTTCTATTATATTTTTTATTATATATTATAACTGATAAACAATTCTTACAACAGATGGTATTAATGAAAGGTGATAAAATAAATCTTATAAATTTATTGTATTTCAATTAACAAAACACCAAAATATTCAAGAATGTTGTTAAAGATATATTTAATATTGTAATAATATGAATTTCTTCACTTACAAAATGCAATACACAAATAAAAATAATTGTTTGTAGTTTTAAAACTTTAGACATTCTTTAAGTGATTTTAAGTTTCACTTTATTAGTTTTTATGTCTGAAATATGCTTAATCTGAATGTTTCTGAAAATATATTAATTTTGTTTGCTTAAGTAGTAAGTGGAAATACTTTGCATCATAACAGTCACTACCTTGCATTTTGTTATTATTTATTATCTATATTAACAATTATAGCTTGAAAAATTTAATTTAGATATATACTAATAAGATTTCAGATGCATATTAAACTTTAATTGTATCTATTATAAATTTCGTTTTACATCTTTATTTCAATTATACAGATATTACAAATGTTTTTATTGCATTCAATTTATGTTATCATGTTTCAATTAAACCAAATGTTTATTTTTTACAAACCTGAGTTCCAATTTTTCCCAGTCTATTGACAAGGTGTTTGCCAATGAATCCACTATTTCCAAAAACTGTGCAAACAATACCATTAAAAGAACTACGTCCACCCGTGCCTCTTCTCAAAGAAGCTGTTGTTGGATCTTTTATAATATGCGGATTTTCAGAATAACACCATATTTGTGTTGCGGCATAAGCCGCTCGTGCTGTCTGCCTGTCTAAAAATTTCAGGACAAACAATGTTAATTTCTAGTTATGTAAGACACAAAATTGGAAATTATCATATTAATTTAATTTAAATTTTGTACGTGGAGAAATATTAAATTCGTATTTATAAAAATAACTATGTAGGTATGATGTTCAATATTATTTTAACATAATATTTACTTGTTAACAGCAGACCATTCTTTGTGATTAATGCAGCCATTTTTGTTGACTAGCACTAGCAGATATGAGTAAATCCGTTTTCGGAGTAGAATCTATGTCGACAAATCGCCCTCTATCACACGTTAAAGAAATTAATATTAATTCAGTCGGTAAGGCATACTCGTTCTTTACCATTTATTACATTCATTGAACATGTAGAACTGCTGTAGAACGAATTGTATTACAATATATTTATTATATAATATAAAATATCGTATTGCAATAATATTGCTTATTTATTTTCGCTCACATCTTTAAACATTGAAAAGAGTATATAATAAAATCATTATATATATTTTAATATTTTTTAAATATAATTTTAATTATTAAAATATCTAATTTATCGACATAGTAATTTTGGGCAATTTTATGAACACGCACACTTTCTGTAAAATGTTTTTAAACGTTCTGTACAATTCTGTTATAAAACCGTGGAAGTCATTTGGCATTTCTGTACAATAAAACAAAAACATGAATTATAATAATTCTCCATTTTAATTAATAATTTAAATAAAGATTATTTTTAATTCCTAGTATTCAACTAAAATTTTTCTTTAGCAGAATATATGTATTATGCGCATAACATACGTATAACTCAATATATTTTATTTAAATGTATAATATTCATATGACGTATGGGCTGATATAACTCACGAAATAGAACATTCACAATTATTAAAAAAGACTCATGTCCGTCAGTGACCGACGGAGTATTAATGAATTGAAATGCAAATATTTAAAACAGTGAATAATTGGTGCAGAGATGCATTTATTCAATTATTTTTAAAACTGATATTTTAAAGTAAACTATAAATGGCGCTATTTTCAGAAATCAGTGTTTACTACATAACCTCTTCAAAGTCACGTTGTCTCGCTGTTTAGAATTTACTTTAAAATATCAATTTACATTTATTAAAAATTTTCGAAGGAAAAAGAGAATTAGAGGAGTGCATTTTCATTAAAAGCCAATAATTATTACGTTAAATATTTATTTTTTTTTATATTTCTTTACTCAGGCAATGATAGGCGAACATTTTATATGCTCTTAAAGTTCCATTCTGTTTAACATTATGAATGAAGGTTAGATATTGCGAGTACTATGTTGCCATTCATAAACATTACGTCTCGTACGATAGTTCGTACGTCAATGAAGTAGTTTTTTGTGTTTTATCTCATGATACAAATAAATTTACAAAAAAATGGCTTTGGTATGTCCTTTGTGCATTATAAAAGAATATTATTAAATTACAAATCTTAATATTTTTCAATTATTTACAAATTTAAAAATATCAAGACGGATTTAGGATTGTTTCACAGCTTTTTTATACAATTAAATACACAAAATAATATTTTTCACTTAACAATAATTTTTTTATAATACAATTGTTTTCCAATTTTGATATCTTTTTATTGAATTTTGAATTTAATCGAATTCTAAAGAAAATCGAACATGTCATAGATAGTCAGAGAATAAATAAAGATGATCGATAAAAATCTACTCTTTGTGAATAATATATATAAAATATCATAAAAATATTATAATTACAAAAAAAAAAAAATCTAAAATATATTTTAATAATATGAAATATAATTTTAAGTAAATAGTTATAAAATATTAAATAATATTAAAAAATATTATTTGCTATTAGGAAAGTTTAGTCAGTTACCGCAAAATACCACTATTTTTGTCATATTTTACAAGATATTTTTGTTAGTTTGTTTGATTGTTCAGCAAATTTCTTACAAAATTATTGAACAATTTCGAAAATGTTAATTTCCCTGCAAAATAGTAAAAGCGCGTAGTAATTTTTTCGCAATTTATTGGAATATTCTTCAATCATTTGATAATTTTGTATTGCATTTAAGAATATTTTCTCAAATTCAACTTGTAAAATAGTTGAATTTATTTCACTTAAATCTTTAAATATCATTTCATTTATTTATCATGTTAATTCATGAAATTTTACAATCTCAGTTATTCATTCAATTTTTCAAAAAAACTCATGTAATTATTCCTTTGAATCCATTTCTATTGTTTTTTCCTGCAAATTAAGAATTTTATTGAGTGAATAGTGCAGAAGATTTATGCAAACAAATTCATTTACTGAAAATGCACAGTACATTTTTTTACGTTAGATATACATTACTTTGGAATTAATTACGCATTATATATATATTTTCAACAAAAATGATGATGTGAATTTATGTTATAATTCGTTTATGTAATTGGTTATAATTATAGAAATGACATGAAGTTTAATATTTAATTTTTAATCTATCGAATGCAAACTTTTATCGTTTTTACATTAACTGGTATAATTATAACCAAATATTATCATTTGATTGTAATAACCACATTATTATCAGTTTAGTTGAATGTGTGCAATTAACAGATTACAAATTAAATATTAAGGTGTTTTTGATTTCAGTTCTATAATTATAACCAATTATAAAAATAAATTTACATTATTATAATTTTTGTTGAAAATATGTAATTAATAAATTATAAATTATATTAAGGTAACAACACCAATAATACATTGCAACTAATGAAGTGTGCAATAACTGGATATTCTAAAAAATAATAATATATGAGCATATTCGTACTATAAAACTTAAAATTAATATTTACCAATATGTAAAAATTATATGCAAATATAACATATTTATCTAAACAGTTTTTAAAAAATATATCAAATAATATAAATGTAAAATACTTTAAAAAATATTTATAAGTTATAGATATTTATTTAAGTATTTTGCATGTGCACTTAACAAAAGTAGTATTGTTAATGTTATTTGAAACGTAGTTACGTCTTTCCTGTTTTATAAAAAACTCTGCAGGATTTAATGCAATGACTTTTTAAAATTGTTGTGCAATTTTTAGAAATATTTGCAACTACTTGTTCTGTATCAAATACTTCATTAGTTCTAATTGTTATGGAACTTGCACGGAATAAATAATTTGAAGTTGCACTCTTTTTCAGAAATAGTTTTACAGAGTCCTTTTAATAAAACCTTTAATTTTGGAACAATTACTCTTTTTATACTTCCAGTTTTATATGAGAAATTTCTTTATTAAGAATATATATGTAATAAATATAACAAAACGTCAACAAAAAGTCAGAAATCTATTTTACATATAAAAGAGTTCAGAATAAATAAAATTTTCAAATTTTCCAGAAGAAATAAACACTTGCGTAATTTATACCTGGAATATTATTGTAATTTCGAGACTAAGTAATTTAACAGACATCGAGATTAGGTCTTACTCAAATTTGTAGAAAGTATATTAAAGGTTACCATAATTATCTTTTTTTGTTATTCTATTATTATCCAAAACTACACATGTTGAAACTATTTTTTAAATTTCTTTTCATTTTAAGTTTTTTACGCTCAGATCATTTATCGCTGTCGTTTTTATTATATTTAACTTGTGGCTATAAATTAACAGAAAACAATGTATATCGTTTATATCTTTTAAAGAATTCTCACTCATTTTCTGTCAGTAGTAGAGTAACAAAGCTACCACGCCACAGTGAAAGGAAATTGCTAGAGTAGTTCGCGAATTATCGCAGGTGGTTCATGAATTATTGCGAGCAGTACGTGAATTGCATAGTAGGTAATCTGTAAATTGTAGAGTGAGGTTAACTGGAAATGAAAGAGTGGAGTGTTGGATGACATCTTTAGTTGAAACAAATGTAAATTTTAGTCATGCAAAAATTTTTGTTATGTACTGAAACATGTCTTAATAGTAATAATCTAACAGGCTTTTATTAAACTGATCTAAATACGCAAAAAAAAAAATAGCAAAATTTCCTGCTATTTATTTTGAATTGCAAATTACAAAACTTAGTGCACAAACTCAAATCGACCTCAATCGACCTATTATGATGACAAATTTTCACCACTACCTGATACTGCACTCATGAAATTTAACGGTTCCCACTACGAGTGTTACTAAAATTTCACACTTTTAGTGTCAGATGACGATATATCATCGTTTGCAACACTTGCAAAAATGCCAAGCGACACCAGCGACGATGTATTGCTGCCTATCTAACAAGGCCTTGCTAAAGAAATCAAATTCGTTTTGCGAATTTCTTGCTAAAGAAATCAAAATCTTTGCACAGTCATCTGATTTTCACCCGGCACTAAAAGGGTTAAATACCATCATTTATTACACAAAGTTTAAACGTGAAGGTTGTAGTCCAAAGCACTGGAGCAACGTGTTAGAGGGGTCTTCTTTAATGACTAAAAAAAGATATTATGAATTTCAGTTGTAAATTTTTTATTAATTGATTATCCTATTTCCTATAGTTCTTTCCTTGAGTTTTTATGAAGGGTATGTCCGCAATAAAAACTCTTCGTTTTTCTTCAAAACTTTCCAGTTTCTCTGAGAAAAATAATTCTCGTAGAGTAGGTCAGAAAAGTCATTTGATTTATTAAAATAAATTAAAACAATTTCGCATTCAAAAGTCATAATTTAAATAAAGTACAATTGATTGGTTATTAATCAAAGTAAAATTTGCTTCTTTCGCCGCTAAATAAAGACCATTTGTACGTAACAATAGTTGGTAAAATAATACACTGCGCGCAGAACAGAGTCACCTTGGATATGACAAAAATTTATTAATTTTCAAATTATTGTAACTTCGTCATATTAGAACATAATTACTTATCTTTTTTTAATTCAAGGTTGAATATTTACTCTTATATTTGTTTTCATTTTAACTAATATTTCTAGATGATGGTACATGAAAACTAGAGCCTTATTTTATAGTAAAATGTAGCAAGTTTGTAACTATCCATAACATTGTGTAGAAATTTTGCAAAATTTCTGTTTATAAGGTCCTGTGAAGTATCTTATTCTCTGCAAAGCCAAAAAAAAAGTTATTACGTTTAATTTTAACAAAGTTTTCTTTAACAATATTTCATTAATTAAGATACATTTTTATTTGAATTAAAATTCCAGTTACTAATTAAATAATGATAATATAAAAACTTAAATTATTTCCGGTTTCAAAATATATTAATTAATAATTATAAAATGACGTATATAAATGAATCATAGGATTATAGAAAATTAATGTTTTTCGTCAACAGAAAGTCCTGACACACGGTAATCTGGTACTTGAAAGGACAAAAATAAATTGTCAAACATTTTTTGACAATTTATGATTGTTGAACATAATTTCAAGTTTCTCCAGAATCAATTTATATTGTATAAATGCAGATGTTTTATTTAAATTACTGCTTTTATTATTCTTATTTTTTTATATAGTCTTTGGAACTCGAAAGTTTATCATCTTATGAATACCAGAACACCATTCCTACGGGTTTCACACCAATTCTGTCCACGGTGTAATCTCGCATCCAATTACTCGTAGATTTAATATTATCCTCCCGTTTACATCATATAAGGAACTTGCACTACTCAACCTACTTTTGTATACCGTATATGCAATTTATTATTCCTATTCGTACTACATGATTACCCATTGAAGTCTTCGCAATTTTACTACTCTTATTATACTAGGTGAATTGAACAGCTCGTATATTTCGCTATTATATAATTTCTTTTATTCTCCGCGAATATCATCTTTTGTTGCATTGAAAGTTTCTTGCACTACTTTTTACGAAGACTTTAAGTTTATTCTTGTTTTTCTTCTCAAGTGACCACGTTATGCACCCGTACAATACTACCGGTAGTATTATTATTTTGTATATCTGAATATTAATATTGCACGATAAAAGACACAACTTAGGTAATTTGCTCCTAAATTCCTAAATTATAATTACTTCTTAATTCCTACATCGCTTTCAGTCTTTTTCGTGATAATTGTACCGAAGTATTTCATTATAAATAATTCTGTATATAATAAATATAATAAATATTTTCTTTAATCGATAGCACTTTAATAAATAATCCTTGAACCAATTCAAACATCCAGTTAGCTATCTTAAATTCGATTTTCGCTCTATTGATATTCTGCTCGTAACCATATATTTCGTTTTTTTGTAGCTGATTTTTAATCCTACATCTGTTTCTACGTTGGTTAAGATTCCTGCATTTTCCAATTCAATGTTTTTATTATTAATCAAATTACAATAATATTTAAAATGACATCATATTCTATTATAAATTTTATAATTTTATAATATTGAAAATGTTTAAATTAAATGCCAGTTCCAAAAAAAAACAAACAAAAAAAACAAACAAAAAAAACAAACAAAAAAAAAACAAAAAGAAAAACCCGTGATCGGAGTCACGGATGCAATTATAATCGATCAATCTTGGATTCAAATTTTAACTTTGAGTCGACGAGTGAAGAAATGTTCACTCAATTTGTATCAAGATTTCGGAGGGTATTCAAGATTCGGAATTTTCTGAATCTGAGTACGGATATAGAATACCTTAACGAGATTACATTTCGATGAGGAAATTTTTCAGTAGTAGGAAATGCAGATCGCATAGTTTATATTTATCTTTCATATCTAATTTTTGATGAGGTAATGAGTCGATTATTTTATACGGATTTTTATTTAATTTATCGATTTCGGATTAACTGATACATTATTCGAAAAAAAAGTGGTTTGTTACATTGTATAAAGTCAGTGTGTTCGTATCATATATATATATATATATAGAACGAATGTGAAGCACGTTAAATATGGGATTAAATTTTTAAATGATTCTTCACATAAAATTGACAGTTAAATATTGTTTTGAGAATGATCTTTAATGAGATTTATTAATAAAATTTATATTGTTTGATAATAAACTTTACTCTATACAATTTTGTTGTTAATAATTATAGTTGTTAAGTTGAATGATTTATATTTAATGCAGCGTTTATAATTATGTACTAAATGCTGCAAGATTCTATCAGTATATATTTGTTTTGTTCAAATTTCGAATAAGGATGGCCCTTTTACTTGTTATGGTCGCAACATATATTAAATGATGCTGTGACATGCAGCACTTAATAAACGTATTTCGATCGGTCAATATTAATAAGAACCACTTTCCCTGTTAAACATCATTTTACGAGTTAAATCGTCAATTGTGCACCGTTCGTTATATATATGCAGAACAGTAAATTTATACATACGTACATGAATGTGCAGGGGTATTTCAGACAATTAAAGTGATCGTACGTTTATGAATTTAATCGGTTAAAAACGGTTGGCTTTACTTCTATAAAGTTAACACCTGATTCCATATTTGTTTATATTAATATGCTTACAAACTTCTTTCACAATTATTATATCGCCGTTTTAATTATCTTTTTTTATACTGCATGTGACTAGATATCAAGTAAAAATTATTAAGAAATTGCTTTAATTAATATTTAGAGCATTAAACAGCTTCATTTTACACCAAACATATTTTTTCTGAGCTTTCACTCACCAGATATAAGCAGAGTAACATTATCAGTGTTTTGTTTCGTAGTAATTATTACATTTTTCCGACTTCTTTGAATTTAATAATAAACTACCGTCAGATTTTGGCAACTGTATGTCATAGTGAAAATCATTATCGCGAATAACTTCATTTTTATCGCTTATTACTAAGAAATAATCATTATTTGAAAAAGATAAATATAAAATATGCAAAATATGTATTTCATAAACGTTATTTTTATCATAATCCTTAAAATCTTCCTTCTGGACGAGCATTCTTAGTAGTACAGTTTTGAATTATTCAAACACTGCTAATAATTTACCAATAAATTAAGAATAGTTAAAAATATCTTCCAAATGTATGGAGAGCGAGAAGGGTTAAAAATAATTATCAGAAAGATGGGTAGGCTAAAAATAATCGCCATTCAAATAAAATGAACTAAATTTGAATAATTACTATGTTATAACTAAACATAAATTACATGACTTTAATAAACGTAATCTGTTTGCAGATGGTAGACGTATAAAAATTTTTCTGTTAATAATTAAAGAATAAATCAATATTCAATGATGAAGAGATGCTTATTATTTTAGTACTGCGTACGTTAAATTGTACACTAAATAATCTGTCGAAACACGTTGTACACTATTTTAGTATTTTCATATGTATATTA
The DNA here is from genome assembly GCA_022817665.1 of Axea sp. ZL-2020. Lineage (NCBI taxonomy): Eukaryota > Metazoa > Arthropoda > Insecta > Hymenoptera > Scelionidae > Axea > Axea sp. ZL-2020. The sequence continues at coordinate 10,224 of JABFOX010003054.1, forward strand.
TGTATGTTGTAAGTATAATTTTATTTGTGAGTAATTATCTATTCAGTGTTTTGTTAAGAAAAAATGGCATATCTAAAATTATAAATTTAATGCAATACATAAATGAAAACAGAAATGATAGTATTCTGTATTGAATTATTTATTAAAAATTTTATTAATTAATTAATTTTGGTTCAAATTTTTTTAAAAAATTTATTTAAATTAAATTGTTGATCAAACAGATGTAAGAGATGCAAAATTGTTCATGGAATTGCATGAAAATTTGCAAATATATAAAAAATATAATAATATATTACACAATACTCGAAGTTTAATTCATGTAGAATGTTGTTATTACGAGATAAAAAAACTAAACAATCATATTAGTATAATAATTCAGTTATATTTTGTGAAGCTAATAATTTTTCTCTCTATTTCGTATGGAAATTCCCGAAGTAAAAATCCGACTAGATTAATTTAGGTGTGGCTGACATACGAGTCCTTGATTATTAATGAGTTTGTCGTCTTTAATCGACTTTA
>JABFOX010003055.1:0-10742 GCA_022817665.1 Axea sp. ZL-2020
TTTTGATTTTGTTATAAATGAAATACTACATAAAACCTTATAAACATAAATTTCGAAAAAATCCTTCACAATACTGTGCAAGCTTGCATAATTGCTAAATTTTTCTATTAAAAAAGTAACTTTAGTTTTTATAGAACACCATCTACAAATATTGATGAAAATGTACAAAAAATGTAAAAGTCTTAAAGCTGAAGGCTCAATCTTGAATTAAAAAAACAAATCATTGCGTCGTAGTTAAATGAAATTACGACAGCTTGAAAATCGACAAATTTTTATTAAACGTGATTCTTTTTAACACTCAATGCATAAAAATATGACTACATATTATCGGCATTTCACACACGATCATTTTTTACTTTAGAGTTGCTGTACGTGTACAACACTTTTTGAGCATTTTTTCCAGGTAATTAGTATATCATAAATCAACTCAAGAGAATGAATAGTCAAATCTTAAAATCGATGAAATATTTTTTGTGAAAAACAATGCCTGACACTGCATTCAGTTGGAAATGTAGAAATGTTAATTACACATCTACCGAACTGTTAATGCAACAATATCTAAAAATATATTAAATGCCAACGGGTAACATTGATTATTTATTAGTTCCTAATATATCTAGTTACCAATATACAACAACAGAAAATACTCGTCAATGTTAGTTAATTTATTGATATTGGACTGCTATTAAACATAATAATATATTCATATTATAATATTCATATTATATTATTCATACAATATTATATATTCATTATATTATATATTCATATAATATTATAATATTCATATTATAATATTAGTCCATGTGGACAAATTTGTCCAGCAATTATATAAGAAATAGGTTTCGCTCATACACAAGTTTATACTTCTCTTGTGATGCCATCATATCACGATAATTTTGTGCATGAATAAAATGATTCACTGAAATTCGTACTAAACTATATTTTTGAAATAGATGAGCAATAATGAAATTTAGCATTACATCAATACTTGATAACATTACTAAGTAATTGATTATATGTTTAAAGACTTTCCAATGATATCGAACCAATATGAAGAACTGTCATTAGACAAGCATGACTATAAATCTGAAATTTATCATGATTTTATATATATTCGAATGGACATATCTGGAAGTGACCTAAAAACTTAGTATTTTATTATATTTAGTATTTTTCTCGGTTTTGGACAATAATTCATATGAATTTATGCCTTTATGTCTGGTAATTTTGGCAACAATTTTCATTTTTATTATAATTTATACCATCGCTCGGTGACAAAGATGACGAACTGGCATTGGGTAAACCATATGTTCGATTAATATGTAGAGAAGATTTTTGTTAATCTAATTTTAAACGTAAAAAACAAGAGCTGGGTATAAATTAATATTTTAATAAACACATATATTGAGAATAGATAAAAGTTCTGGAAGTATTCTAAAATATTTCTAATAAATCAAAGAAATCCATAGCTAAAACACACTATTTACAATTTTTATTTGAAAATAGATGCACATTTCTGTGGCGAAATACCTCCAAATATCAAATGCCGTTATAATTTCTGGAATAATATACAATTTCATATGTGAGTACTGTGTTGTTTAGACAATACAAATGTATTGATTGGAATATTTATACAAAGTTTAATCAGAAGTTATACATAGTTCAGGTCGATATTGTGTGTTTAACTTAAACAAAACTATCACAGATTTGCAATTAAAAATAATTAAGTAATAGATTTGTCTGAATACAATAATTTAACAATTGTTTAAATTACCTTTATTAAGAAATTAAAAAAAAGTATTCATTATTTTAAAGATCTATTTATTATTTATTTGAAATGTTTTCATTAAATTCTATAGAATTTATAATCAAGGTATAGAAGTATAAAGCAAACAATTGTGTAATTAAAAGCTGTCACATCAACTTGTAGTTTTATAAAATCCCTTTAATATAATTTGACATACTTTTATAACCACAAAATTCTTAACAATTACTTTGCAATTCTAATACATTTTCGACAATTTCGCAACTGTAATGTATAATCGGTTATTATCGAAATTCAAATGTCATATAAATATGGAATGCTATTGATTAATATTAACTATTGAATATACATATGTGCATATTTCATTCATAAATAATCGATATTATATTTCAATTAAATAAAAATAATTTAAATAATGAAACATACAATCTAATACTTCGTGTAATTAACAATTCATATACACCATACTTATGCCAGTCTAATAGCAACCGCACATATAAGAAAATTTCATAACTAATAATAACACACCACGCGAAGATATGTTGTTTAATTTTATAAATATTATATCATGTTGCATATTCATTAGAAATTCATCATTTCACTTTGAGCAATTTAAGCAAACTGGTTGCGTAGTAGTATTTTATTTGTGAAAAGAATAAACTTATTAATTTAATAAGAATAAAAACATAATAAATAATTAAATAAATATTCATTATTTATTATATCATTTCAATATTATACAAATACTTTAAAGCTATGATACAGTCTATTGAAAAGTTTTTGCATCAAGTTTATTATTATTCTTAATATATACACAACACGAAATCATACAAGTCTAATAATTTTAAAATTCTTTATATTATGTATGTATTAAAGCAGTTTTTAAAAAATTTAAAATGGGTAAATTTACATTATAATCATATTTTATTCCTTGTACATCTAATTAACAAAAATTAAAATATTAACAGTAGAACTAAATAATTTTATTTAGAATATTTTTACATTAACATTATTAATGTAATAATTGTTGACAGTTTTTAAACAAATAAATTAATTATTAGACAATTTGAATAATAACTCAAAAGTGGAACTAGACTCATGACTATAGAGATAATATCATTCGACATTACTGCAAACGTTATATGAAGTGTTGATGATACCAGATAAATTATAGGTTGATATGTTTTTTATGAATGAGTGTGCGCACGTATTTTTATGAATATTATTGGCGTGCTAAAATAAATTGAATGAATCGTCAGAACGCATGTAACCGTCGAATAACAAAATATAATTTTTATAATTGAAGTATTGATAAAATATTGATAAATTAAACCATGCATATACTGAATATTAAGCATTTGACACAATCAAAAGGAAGTTCAAAATTATTACTAATGGAATCATGATCTGATCATTATAACAAGAATAGGTATTATTAGTGTTATTGCTAGAGTACAGTAATTATATGTGATTTATTCATCACAAATATGTTTGATACGGTTTATATAATTTTTATAATTTAATTGAATTCATAATGAAATAATTCTAATATATATTCTATATATGTTAGAATAATTCCAATGTATATTATAATTATAAATATAATCTATATCTATATAAATATATTAGAATTATTTCATTATGAATTTAATTGTATTGTACAAATTATATAAACCATATCGTATCACAATATAACATATTGTGATACGTATTGTGTTTTGTACACGACCGTGCAGTGAATTACACTTTGATGATTATATTAGACAATTACTTTTTTTTCCAAAAATTTTTTGGATAATAGAATGAATTGATACAAATACCATGTGTCAATTATATGTTCTAAAATATATTCTAAACATAACTATATAATGTATTTATGTATTTATTTAATGAAAGTCAGTTCTACATATTAATTCAAGTAATATTGTTAAATATATTTTCATTTAAAATGCAAACTGAATTGATCTTGATATATGTAAAAAGAATATAAATTGTTTACAAATTTCAAATTATATTTAGTAGTGTATTTTGCAAACATGTATATCAAACTATTTTAAAAAATAAATATAAATTCTAACGATTTTAATAAGAAAATGAAAAAAATGATCTAACGCAGAATTAATTAATTGATTAACAAATAAATGACAATTTTTTAAATTTAATTTAATGAAATGATGACATTTATAAGCTGTGTTTTTATAGTTGAAAATAATTTAAAAAAGATCAACGCTTTTATATTTAAAATTGATTTATTTTATATTACAGTGAATTTTATAATCTGAATAAGTTTTCAATAAGCATTCACAAAATATGTTATCTTTTTTAAAATATAAATTAACGTAATATCAAAGATTTAAAAAAATAGTATTAATGTTATTTATATTCGACAACTATAATTTTGTAAACTAAAATATTTATGTTTGATTATAAACGCAGATGTTTAAAATTTATATTTAATTTTATGTAAAATCTTTCTTTAAAAAAAACCAAACATATTTGACAAATGCCAAAGTATTGAAAACATGAAAAACTGTTAATGATAAAAATACTTAATTTTAATAGAATATTAATTTACTTGATTTGATAATATTTTTATGATGTACTTTCACTATTAACATCTATGATGAGAATTTTTTTGTTTACCAAGTTATATGTTATTCAACACATATTTTTTAAAGTCATGAATTACATCCCTAAAATTATGCATGAGTCATATAAATTAAATTTTGCTATCGCTATCACATTTAACATATCCATTATATTTTTGTATTGAATTGCGTGTACTTCGAAACGTAAAGTTCATTTCATTTGAGTTCCTCTAGGAACAAGCCGAAAATGAAATGAAATTACATTTCGAAGACAAGTACAACTTGATAAAGTATTAATAACTCAGGTGCATCTTCACGTCGGTGAGAAGAGGAGACCATTATTATAATCATAATTAAAGTGACAAAGTGATGGACCTAATGTCGGCACATTGTAATAATTCGCACGTGCGGACGCACACTTCCTACGATTTGGAGGAACCCAGCTGTGTGGATTACAAGCAATTTAACATCTTAAATCTTAGAAGCTTTGGCTCATTTTCTAGAATTATATTACGCGGCGCCCTGTTTAAATATCAAATCAAATACTTGTTCCTTAACGTGACGCAATTAAACTGAATTTTGAGATTAATATAACAGATGCAAAATTTAAAATCTGTTCTCTTCACAATGTAAATCATTTATACTCGTACGCCGCGTTTATTAAAATAGTGAGTTCAGTATGATTATAAAAACATAGCTCGTCACTTCTTTTAAAAAATACGGTAAAAGTGTCGTGCAAGAAAATAAAATACACATTTAACAATATTAAAAATGAAAATAAATATTAACTTCACCAATAAAGTGTAACACAATTTCATTTTTAAACCCGCTTTACTGCTTAAAACTTTAAGATTTTGAGAAGTAATATTATCTTAATATTTTGCTGAGAGGATATTCTGTTATGAAAGGAAGAAAAATATTCTTTCTTTGAACGATTCCGCGCAAAGATTTCGGAATTTCAGAAATTGATTTTCCATTCTTTACAAATAAAGATAGAAACTTTTATTTCACGCAAAGGTACAAGTAAAATATTAAATAGTTTATTACGTTTGTAAAATTTTAGACATTTATTTTTATCTTTTCAAACAAAGCTATGTTACTTAGTTAATCATAGTAATTTATTTACACATGTGCGTAATATTTCAATAAATATATTATTTAAGTATTCATTAACATATTGTTATATTTGAATCAATATTCAATGCATTATTCATTTATCTAAATTTAGTTAAAAAATGTTTTCAACATTTAGTATAAAATAATATATCTTATTATTTAGATAATAATTAAAATATTGTTAAAATAATTTAATTTAATGCAAATGTTTAATTCTTAATGTCTATAACTACTATACCATTAAATGATTAATACTGAAACAAAATATGACAATATTTTGAAACAATGAATTAATATTTAACAAATGTAATCTTGTTATAGAATAAAATATTAATCAAAATAATACAAAATAAAAATATCGAAATTTGAAAATTCTCTCACTTACGAAGTCCATCAGTTGATATGTGTACTTCTATTGTCAACATTTGCTAACGATCAGCAGTTTCAACTACAAAGAGAAAATTCTATTCACTGTAAAAACGTTTGTTTAACTTTTTTTTTCGTAATTACAAAATAATGAATATTTTCGTAGTATTATGAATTAAATATTGAACACATCTGTTATTTTTATTCCTTATATTAAATCAGTGTTACTTTCTTTCAATTCGTACATCTGATTTTAACTCATTAGATTTCATTTTATTTTATCTATTAATATATTCTGATCTTTTTCGTATATAGTTTACATTTATTATTCACGAGTATTATTTAACTTGCTTATGAACTTTTCAGTCCAAATATCCTTTTAATAGAACAATAAACTTAATTATAATAATTGAAGCATCTGCATTCATGAAATTTCTTATTTTATATATAAGAAAATGTCATTGCTCTTTCTAAAGAATGTCAGAATTTAAATATGCAATTAATATTTATAAATTTCTAATTATATAGAAATTTATTTTACACACTTATATACATTATAATTCACGAAGATTGACATGATGAAATGTTGAAAACAAGTGTAATGCTGATTATTTTCATGTTAAAATATTTCAATACACTTTAATAAATTTTATAAACTTTTTACTTTGAACTAAAATTCAGACGTGGAAATCAAACCCTAGTTAATAGGGTACGTGAACATTTTTTTAAGAATGATTAAATACAGATTTTTTAATTATGATTTAATTATATACTTAGTGTAATTCATGCAAATTTATCGATGTCTAATATACTACTTAGTCCACATAATATGTTTATACATTTTCAGTATCATTACAATTGCAAATCGTATATTTATAAATTAATGAAATTTCTACCATAATTGACACTTAATTTTAATTAACATTAATGTAATTCTATAAAATTTAATATGCTTTTAATAAATATTAAAATAAACATTTTTATTACGACAATTACATGCTTTAAATGATTGGTTTTAATCAAATAATTTTAATGTTTAAATAATTAAAATGATAAAATTAATGTCAATAATCATAGCAACGAATTAAAATATTATATAATGCTACTTTTGTATATCAAATTATTATTGTATTGCATGTTAAATAATTATATAAAGCAGGAATAATATTATGTCGCTATTTGATTATCAAGCATATTTGGTAAAATTCTAATTAATAATTTAATAAAAATATTTATTTTCTAAATTAAAATGTATTTATATATTTGTGCATTGAGAAAGAAAGCTGCATTTACGATAAATCATAAATTAATATGATCAAAATTAAGATATTAATTAATTCATTGAGAATTGTAACACAAAATCATTTTTCAATAATAATTCAAAGATTTTAGAATGAGAATTTTATAGCAGATCAAGGCAACTTCATATTTACAATTTGTCACGAAAGACAAGTAACAACATTATTAAACATTTGTTTCTATAATATATAAACTATAATAATCCAACTTATTTGTAACGAAGGTATCGGCTATGAACTAAACTACTGGATTTATTATAATGCTAAGAAATTGTAATAATTTTACACTAGCAAAAAATATTCTGTATTGAAATTTGAGAGAGTTCAAAATTTTATTAATATAATTGTTTTTTCTTTGAAAAGCCATTGCTCGTAAGAATTCTGTTCGTGTGCATTCATTATTAATCATAAATATGTTTTGTGAAAGTTCGTTTACTTCCTATGAAATTTTTATTAGAAATTAATTTTGTGTCATGATTTTCAATCAGTCATATCAAATTTCAAAGATTTTATTATTAATATATACGAGAAATTTGAAAAATCACATAATACTTTCATAATATTATTTAAATAAATGTTTATTACATACAAAAAGTTTACGATATTGTTCATCTTCAAGTATAGTAATTTTATATCTGTAAATACTTTTTATATGTAGGGAAATCGTTCAGGTTTTAGGGAAGTATCTTTTTAAAATATAAATACCACGAATTTTCTGTAATCAAGAAAAAATTTAAATAAAACAATAAATGTGTATATGTTTGTAAAATAATTATTGTGAAGTTTTGATATATGAAACAACAATCACTTGTAATGTTTAATTATTTCATTTTTTGCAATAATATTCACAAACCACATAATTCATAAAACCACAAAACGTCACAATAAATTTAATACTTATTTGTTGACGTCGTAAAATGTTAAATCAAACAATGTCAACATATAATGACACCAATCTATGACTTACATCTTTGCTTTAATTTTTTTTATAATTTTACGAATCATATCGTTTGTGCATTAATAAGTAATCATAGGTATAAATATCTTTAATATTTTGCATTGAAAATATTGTTTCTTAAAATAATGAAATATTAAAGTGTTTGACTAATTCTGTGTGAAAATAAAAATGCAAACATGTTTTAAAATTTAAATAGAAAATAAAATTGAATAAAGACACAATTTCTACTTTTACAACAAATTTACACTGTAAATGTACAACAAATAATTATATATATTTACTTTGTAAAGAAAGTTGTTTCTTTAGTTTCACCCATATTAAATGTTTTTTCTAAGAACAATGTACGTGACAAACATCTACTCAACACGAGTTGCGTTTAATCACAAATAGTGATGTACAAAACAGAATTCTTTTAATACGAATAAATACTATCTTTTAAAAAATTTCTTATAATAGAAAATATTTATTGAGACCTATGTTATGTTTATATCATACCGAACAAATGCATCATTATTTATTCTGCATTAAGTTTTCCATATTTTAATATTTTTAAATAAAATAGTATTAATTGGAAGGAGTTCCCTTATTTTTATGGAAAGTAGATTGTTTGAGCATAGACATTCTGTACATTTTAAGACATTCTGTTCTTAAAATAATTAAAGTTTCATTTTATTATTCCTAATACAATTAATGCAATTTTTCACTATTATAAATTTCACATTTATTTTATGCATCTTTTTAATCACATAAAAGCTATTATAACAGTATTTGTATTTTTCATTTACATTAACTCTGTTTATTTTTAATAAATCATGCAAATCAATAAAAAATACATGTAAGTCAATTTTATATTACAGTATATTTTACTTGTTATTCTGTCCTTAAATTATTCAAATATCTGAAACATAAATATTGTAACGTTTAACAAATTTTAATACAAAATATTCACAGAAATTAGAAAAGTTGTTTATGTCAGAAATGAGTGAATATTTTATAACTACAGAATTGATTACTTTGATTCATTCACCATTCAAAACAAGTTATATAGCTAATTCAATTACGTGGAGTTTCGCCTAATATATTACTAATGTTTTTATGGTGATTTCATCTTTTGAACAAGTAATGTAATTGACATGCATAGATGGTACATACTTAAGTCCATCATAATCTCTTTTAAAATTGACCCATATATTAAATAACTTAAACAATATTTTAATTTAGTAATACTAATAAGACTAAAACATTTTCATTTATATTACTTTGTATTCAAAATAATATAACAGATATAGTTATATAAAAAAGTGACGTTCACCTTTTTCATTAAATTTAGAATTTACAAAATTATAAAAACTTTTTATTTGTAAATAAATGGCCAACACACATTTGGATAATTATGCATCAGACTTATTTCAAATTTACGCAATACTTCCTTACTATTATAAATATAATGTCTATTTTATATCAATAGTTTTTAATGTTTTATATATTCGTTTTTCCTATATATTTGATGTCAAGCAAGGAATCTCATAACGCTGAGTTAAATGAGAAATAATTCTTTCCCATTGTAATTTTTCTTTAACTCAAAAAATTACCGTTCCTGATATTTTCCCTCTTCTCTGTTTAATGCAATATTCACAGAATTAGAAAAAAAGATTGTCTGTTGTAAAATAAACAAAAGTAATGTATTTATTGAATAGAATTGTCACATAATGTTTCTTTTCTTGTAACAGTAGTTAAATCATAAATCAGTTTAGTTTTTCTTTATTTATCAATATTTATTAATAACAAAAATAAGCTGAAAATTAATACACTGTGTGTAATAAAAACAGTATGATAATGAAAACTCTCAAAACATACATACCTGATTGAAGATTTGACAATACATAAGATTAATATTTTTAAAAATATCTATCCAATGGACATAAAATTAATCTCCTATCCTTATTCAGTAATTTTGGAGGATTTCTTGATCCATAAAAAAGGGCGAGTTAGAAATTAACATTAGTCTAATTTAGAGCTATCTTGAAATATTTAAAAATCACTTATTTATCTTTTGGTGAAAAGAGCAAAATTTTATTTTTAGCAATTACAGCACCATTTATAATGAAATGAAACTAATGCTATGAGTTATAATGTTGTATTTTTTTCCGTTTATAATCTGCAACAAAAAAATAATGGCGTCAATTCAATATTTCAAAATGGCCTCGTACGACACCATCAGATATAATCAGGGCTAAGTTTTATAACATTGAATAGATTTATTAAAAATATTAAACACCTGTACTTTTATAGTTCCAATGAGAATTACATATTTTAAGGCATGCCACAATCCTGATCATTTTGTATCATAGTGTATACGTGTATTATTTTGTTATAAATTTAAGTGTTTAATGATAATTTCAAATACATATTTAATGTAGAACACCGTATGAAATTTAACATTAAATGTGCCAAATTATGTTATTGCATTATACTGTAATATATTGGAATATATATGCATATATAGAGTTCATATGTACATGAAATAAAATTTACAAAGAATAAACTTGCGCAACTTATTAAATGAGAGTATAAATAATATTCAAATTTAATTGAAATATTATTTTGTTTTTTATATCATAATATTTTTGTATTTATTACAGTTAATA
>JABFOX010003056.1:0-10740 GCA_022817665.1 Axea sp. ZL-2020
GTATTAAAATTCGAACGGGCGTCTTGGTAAAAATCAAACATATTTTTAATTGCTGTTAGTGAAAAATTTTGTAACCACAGATTTTGTAACGGATAACCTATGAGATGTATAAAAAAACTGTTGGCTAAATATTTTATTTCACTTGAGTAAATTGTCAGAAATGAAATTTAAATAGAGCATTTAATTTGACAACGAATTTCTCTGGTTATGAGGTAAGTAAAATATATTAAGAACTTTAATTTAATTCTTAAAAAATGTTTGTCTTCAAAACTTTTCTGATTTAATGAACAAACTTTCTGATATATTGGGATATATATAATATTTTTATTGTAAGATTACATAAACATCATTTATTTCAATTTTTTATTTCAATTCTTTATTTCAATTTTTACTTGTAATACTTCGCTTCAAGAATCAATAAGATATAATGAAATGCAAAAAAAACCGACCTTAGGAACTAGTTTTGTTTAGTTTTTTAAAAGGCATTAGCGAGGCTGATAAATCTAATTTAATGATATAAAAATTAATACTCTCTAAAGAGTTACTACTGATAAATGTAGATTAATAAAAGCTTTTTTTATTTATAATCAAACATTCATACAAACTTTAGAATAATTAAACTAACATAACTTATTAGAGTCTATAGTGGTAGCAAAAGTAAAAATATATAAATAAACAAAAATAGCACTGAATGTATTGACTAATTCTTAATGTTGTATTTTCTTTGTTTAAGATCAATTATAATAATGTTTCGTACATTTTACTTCAATTTGATTTAATTTAGTAAATTCATTTTGTACCGAGATAAATGTAAAACCAATTTACCATACTCATGGAATGAAATTTTACATATTAATACAATTTTTAGAATGACGCTACACATTTTAAAAGCACAGAAAGAATATTTTTAATAAGATTATGTTTTAGAGTTTGGAACTTTTCCTTTTTACGGAAGTTAGTCCCCGTAGATTCCTTCAAAATTCAAACTTATCACTGTACTTTTGAGAATAAAGTTCAGGACTCAGACTTAAATTCAAACAGGAGTTTTCAACCGTATCAGTCAGTGTCGTGATTTTAAGTTTTGTTTCAGCATTTCAAATAATAAAATAAATTTAACTATTAATACCAGCAACTAATTGTGTAGAAACATTAAAATGAATAATTATTAATGATATCATAAAATTAATTTAACGTTTATTTTTTCATTTATTATACACTTATTATTCACAAACTTATGGTCTAATAAAGTATTAATCATTTCTGATACGACGGTCGATTTCTAGCATATTCGCTTTCAGATTACTATAGTCAATATATATTCACTTATCAAAGTTATGCTGATATGTATAAATTGAATATCGACATATTCTATAAGAAAAAGATATGTGGTCTTCCAGATAATTAAAAATTAGACAGTTCATTAACATCTTGCTTTTAACTTACAAATTTTATTTTAATTTCTCCTTATAAACGCTTGTATATTTATTTATATTCATAAACGCATTACAATACTTTTTGGTTTTCTTTCTAACCTGATCATTACACGTGTACATAAATGTATTAATTTACAACAGTATTGATATGAATAAAACACATCTTAATCAATCGCCCTAACTAAATCGATAATTCTAGACAACGTAAAATCTATATGCGATAAAAATTTTGTTTATGATCTTACGACACGCTTTAATATACATACGTGTATATATATAAAACAACAACTATATATAGTTGTTTTATATTAGTTTAATATAACAAGAAAAGTTCTTACACCCAATTTAAAAATTATAAAGTGAATTTCCAACAAAAATTTCTAAACAGATAAATGGCCTTGTAAAAACTATAATATACAATATAATTATCTGCAACATGATATTTCTGAAAAGGTTGGTAGCAAAATGTACGCTGTGTTAAGAAAGTTAACAATCATATAAATGATAAGAAACGATGTGCGAATTCATTTGTGCATTTGTTTGAACTCATGTGTATTAAACTTAAAAAAAAGGCATTGTGCGTTATTTATCAATCCACGCTTGTATCCTCGTACCCTGGTGAAAAGAATTTTTCAGTGGAATTATATTAAAAAATATTTTATCATATTTTCAAACTTCTGTTTTGTGTTAATTTTTTATTAAATTTACTTGAAATTTACCATGTTTCTTCTCGAATTTCCCTTGGATTAATGTACACGATTAATCAATGCACTCACTTCTTCAATAAAATTATGATTAGGAAATGATAATGCTTACGATTAATTATTTATGTGATTATAATTTTATAAACAGAATTAAAAGTACTAATTTTAAAAGTTTGGAAATTTGTTAGTACCAAAAATCGCACCTTTTTAACAAAGGACAAATGAAATTACTATACACCAAGAAACTGAGCTTACTATCAATTTCATTCTTTTTTTATGACAAAATATTTTGTTGCTAAAAAAAAGAGATAATATTTTTCGGCAGCACTTTGTAAGTAATATTGGAATAGAATTAATATTCTCTTAAAAAATTAATCAATTTCATTAAAAATTCCACTTTTTGGTTACTTAAAAATTAATGCCTTACTATGTAATATAATTTTTACGGCATCTCCCGTACGGTTAAAATCGATCAATGCACTAAAAATGGCATTACAATACGGTGTCATCAGCATGATGTCTTTATTTATAATGTTAGTAATTTTTGTGTCATTTCGTAACGCAATAGAAAAAATGATGCGAGACTTTATGAAACATTGATGAGGAATAATGAATAGTTGATAACTGACTGAATACAAATTATTATCATCAACAAATACTAAAGAACAGTTGAAGAAAGTGTAAGAGATTTATCATAAGATAATAGCGAAATGTTGAATAATTTAGGAGAAAAGATTAAGTATGGAACGACCCGTGTATAAGTCTCGATATAATATGCACGTAAGAGCTTTCAGAAAACGCATAGAAAAATGGAACGAGCAGATGTATGATATGCAGTCACAATAATCACAAAATGTTTGTATTAAATGTTAATCAACCTTTTGGACTTTAGCTGAGGATATGTGTGACTCAAGAAGTTTTGCATAGCATTATATATATTTCATGATGTTTATATTATTCATTTCAGTAGTTTAAACGCTTACTTATTAAACACAAATGTTATGAATAAAGCATCTCCATACGCAATTTCATAAAATGCATTCATCTGTGATGTAAATGTTATCGCTGACATAAATTAATTAACTTAATTGTAATTTAATTGATATGAGGATTAGTTTTCGTTATAAGTCATATTTTCTTTGCTTACTTTGTTTTCTTCTTCTTTGTTTATTTGCTTTGTTTTTTACATCACAATAAAATATTGTGACGTAAAAGTGTAAAGTAGATGTTAAATTAACCCATTGATAGATAACGGTTATTTAAAGAACAATATTGGTACTTTTTAATACATGAATACCATTTTGAATTCTAATAATATTGAGCAATATTTTCAAAATATTAAAATATGTTAAAGGTTAATAAATTCATAATTAATTTCATTATGCTAATTATATCTCAATATATTACATTAAAATATATATTTTAAACATCAATTTAAAATAATTTGAAAAAAAAATTTTCAGATTGTTTAAAATATGCTAACAGTTATAAAAGGTATGTTTAAACGTGAGTTTTTAAAAAATGAACAATTTAAAATGACAGTGCAATATACGTGTACATCGTTAAATAAGTAAAATTGTAAATGATATCAATTTTGTAATTATTGATAAAATTCGATACAATATTTATGGGATGAATTAATACAATCACTTTATTCGTAATTGAATTGATAATTTCAATAAGTAGATTTGTCAATTCAATTTTATACATTTTATTTTCATTTCGTATTTAATTCATAAAAATTTGAACATCAACATATACCTTATCAATTCTTATTAAATAATATTATTTGCTACTTATATTTTAATGTACAATTAATAAAGACAACAAAAACATAATAGAACATATAATTAAATATAAAACTAAATGTGCCCAACATTTTCTTTTTAAAATTCTCTTTATGTTTATTCTGTAATATCGAAATAAATAAATACATAAAATACATTTTCATTTATTATTAAAATGTAAATTGCCTGGTATAAAAAACAAAAGTACCGGTTAATGTGAACACATTAATGTTAAATGCAAACTTTTCTCTTCAATAAATTATGCAATTAATCGATGAAAAACAAAGATTAATATATGACGCATGAGCGAAGAATTAAAGAGACTACTTGTCAAATTTATTTTGTTACTTCGCCAAGCAAAATAATTTACTTATAGAGTGTTAATGCATTAATTTACAAAACTGAACTATAAAAAGACTTCATATTTAACCCTTTATAATTTAATTTTCTTTTAATGTAGATAATTTCACAATTTCCGCATTAATTTTTATTACCATGGTTTAGTAAAAGTTTTACAACTTTTTTATTAATGCATAAGGTTTATTATATTTAAACAAGCAAACCTTTATTACCGAAGAAATTATTTTTTATAATGTTTAGATATTAATATTATTGTTGAATAATGTAACATTAGATGTAATAATTAAACGAACTTAATGTTTAACAATTTAACAATTTATCCATGCGTTTTGCCATCTTGATTTTTTTGTTCAATGCTACACCCTTTAAAGACAACATATAATAAAAATTTATTTCAGTACTTTTATGAATAGTTTCTAGTAAGTGTCTTTTAATCAAGCGTTTAAAGCAATAATTAATTAGAATTATTGTACAAAATATACAAAGTACTGAAAATTGGTGTTTATAAAAGACCGTAGTAAGAATAATATAAATTAGTTACAAATTTCATTGTAATATAATGTTATACAATAAAATTGATAAAAAGACATATATAATAAATAAATTTTATTTATATATAACTCATAATTTATACATAACTTAAATGTATGTATTCTTTTAATACATTTTTACATGTTAATGATCAAACTTAATTTGCCCTTAAAATCTGAAACTATATAATACCGCAAATGCAAATGAATCGTACCATTTATCAAGTATTCACAAACGAATATACAATAGTAAAATTAAAGCGTCAATCAGCCGATATAGTTAAAACTGTATTCATAATTCAAACAATGCCGCAACTTTACTGTAACTGCTCGTGAAACAAAAGCACAAAATGAATCCAGAAAAGTGAGGTTTAAGAAGGCTGTGCAAACAAACCATTAGAAAGCCCAACTTGTACGTACAATTTAATGTATTAGTTTGTATACGGACAAGAACAATCTTTATATAAAGCAGTGACGTAATTCACCCTCTCGAACACCAGATGACTCAGAGTTCATTCCTTGTACACGAGTGTGCAGGTCATACGAATGCAGTGGGTGTTTGCGTTGGGAATAAAAAGGGCTACGGCTCCAATTAATAAAAGAACCGTCATTTGTTTGTCGTAAACAAACAAAAACAAATTTTTACTTTGGGTTAATCATAACCCAGCATTAACGAATACATAACGCAACGTTTAAATCACATATCAGTTTTCAATTTACACAAAACGGTTAACTTCCAACGTTCGTGAAAACACGATCGTTGCTCATTTAAACGAAAATATATTTAGCAATTTGCCATCAAAAAGATCAGTCAACTCAGTTTAGCTTTAGTTTTTTCTTTGCACTTTAATTATAATATGTAAAAAATTAGTTCATTTTTTGACGCCAGATATGTGTAAAGCATTGTCGTGGTTTTATACAGAGTGCTTTCATAAATCACGTTTGATTTCAAGGATTATAAATTCCCGAATAAAAGCGATGACACATTTTTGGTGTAGATTTGCAATTCCATTTCACCCTCTATGCCAGCACATTAATCGAATCATTGTTTAATGAAACTTAAAGTAAAATCAGCTGAAGTAAAATCAGCTTTCTGAATGTCGATTGATAACGCGAAAAACCTTTTCGCTCAAGGATTCTCGAGCGACAAAATTTTGATTCCACTCGTTTTATGATTGCTGTGTGTACAAAAAGAGAAACGATCGTGCGACACACAAAGATTCTTTGCAGTGCCAAGTAGTTGTTTCAATGAAGACCGCGGTTATAAGACCTTCGCACGCCACCAAATCGAAAAAGAATCCATTTTTTTTCATTTATCCCTGACGTTATCTAAATCTCAGCGTAATAAAAACACGGGAATGAAAATTACGAGTTCGTTATTATCGCGTCGGCAAACGTAATATCGTTTTTAGTATCGCATTGCGAATGCTATTTGATTTCTTGCATCCAACGGAACGCTGGCAATTTTTAATCATTTTAATAAACACGTTCCTTTTGTATTACCAAGCTGGAGCGTTTGCTTTTCAGTGAAATGCTTCAACATTCAACTTGCTAGCGAAAAAAAATTCGACTCAATAATTACTCCTGATTATTTATTGACCGGCTCAATATTAATGCATAACAAGAACCGACGTTTATAGTACATTTTGAATGAACATTCCGTCACGAGAATGCGATAAATTTCAAGACACGGCGAATCTGTGCATCAGTGTTCATTTGTGCAAACGTCAGCGGCGTGTATGAACATATTGACAATTCAGAGTATAAAATCTTTATTATTGAATTATGCTCACTGTATTAAAAATAGTTGTGGATTCGTTTCAAATTCATCACGATAATAAATTCAGTAACTAGGCTATTAACAAATGTTATATTCTATTGTATATAAAAAAAATATATATATATTTGAAAACTTTTATAAAGAGATGTATATTTATTAAATTTTGTTTGCATAAAAATACATTTGAAGCAGAAAATTCACAGAAATTTATTAACAGAGTTGTGATCTAATTTATTTTTATTCTTTTCAGACTTGCGTGAAATAACAAAATAATAAAAATTAGATTTTTATATTTGTTTAGAGGCAGTGTTGTTGCATTTTAATTTAAACTGTTTGAATTATTAATTTATGTCTAATTTCAAAAGCAACCTTTATCGATGTAAACATGTACGTTTTTTGTTAAATAAAAATTGTTTGGTTCTCCATTTGTTCAAAATAACAAAATAAAGTTTAAAAAGAGTAATGCTTAAATTTATAATAAATAAATAATAATAGTTAATACTAATATTTATTTTAAAAATGTATACTTTAGTCTTTAAAAGTGCTACTGTTTACGGCATTCGTTCATATGTCAATATGACCATTAATATATCTAATATTATAAACTGGTATAGTACTTCTAAAAGACCGTGAATCGTTTACCAGATTCAAAAGTTATTATTACACAGTAAACAATTCTGACATGTTAATACACGGGTTGTGTTCTGCCTCAGGCTGTTAATGTGCTAATCGGAACGTATCATAGTCACATCAAGTAGTGAAATTGTAATTGATATTACTATATCAATATATATCGATGTGTTACAATGCCAATAATTTATTTTATCATGTCATGTAACATAAAGTTGTCACAAATATAACGTTCACAGTTTTTTGAACGATAAAGGCATTCACCCAGACAACTAAACTTTACATTAATTATCGCAAGAAAATTTTATAGTGATAAAATTTACACCAAGCACTTAAAGTAAAATACTATTTTGCTTTAGTAATTTATTTTAATTCTATTCGAATGGCATTAAAACATGTATCATTAAACAAACATTTGCTTTTATAACATTTACGATATAAAATATTTCAAACCGATTTTATATTAGTATCTTAAACTATCAAATCTTTTTTATTATTGTTATTATTATTCATTATAGTTGAGTATATGATCTTCATAGCACACTAACTCATTTCATTTTCCTCTACAGTCACGCAGAAGAAATGTTCAATCTGAATCAACATTCTCTCCGAATAAAAGCCAAATTCATACCATCACAAATTACATTCGATATCCATTTACTAAACGTAAAAAACAAATTGCATATTTTGGCTTATCTCAAGGTTTCTTTAAAATCTTAGCTTGCTTTTAAGATTCATATCTGAGTTATAAAAGCGCACAGACAACAGAGCTATTCGTCTGGCAAGTTTTGCAGCGCAATCACGGCTATTAATTATGAAAACTCTACGTTATCAACTACCTTTCAAGAATGATTCATAATCCCAAACTGTTTGACGGCTTAAGACACTTGCACGAGTAATTTCGCTCAACTGGAAATGAATATCGATTGCGGCTGCATGATTGTTTAGACGCAACGAGAGGCTTTCACCTGAATGACCAGTCAGTCTTCCAGCGCAGGCCATGAAATTAAAAAAAAAAAATCACGCGAAATAAAAATCCTTGACCTTACCTCATACCGATGAAAATCTTTGCGCATCACGAATTCCTGCAGCTTATTGTACATCGAAAAGATGTACCGAGGACTCCCTTGGCAACAAATTTAGGAAACGAAGCAACGTATTAAGTAATATACCTCGAATACGTTTTTGGGTACCACTTTTAGCAGGTGGAAAATAAAAATAAGTGCATCAGGTTTCGGGGGTTCTTCGTCCGCATCGTACAAACTCTCTTGGGCGCCCTGGCGAATTCCCTGAAATAAACAAGGATTGAACGTTGGCTATGAAATTTTGTATGCGAGAAGCACGTTAAATGATTTAGTGCAATCGCATGTTCATGAAACAGCGGGTATGAACATGAGACAATAATATCGATGTTAAATTTAGATTTGTGTCATGTGGTGGCGCGTGCATAATACATTTACACGCGAAAAATTTCAAAGTAAAAATTAATAACCCGAAAAGCAACGTAAGGAGAAAACTGATGTTGATGAAAAAATCTTAGGCAGTTTAATGAAAAAGTGCTAAATGGTTTGATGAAGAATTCTGTATTATTCATTGAAATTAGCTAAATATTTAATGGAATTGACTAAACTCATGGGTAATTTTCTTCTTGATTGTACTTTTTTCCTTTCGTTTTTAATCATTAATAATATGTTCGTAAAATACTTTAAAATATTCTGATAATACTCGGTATTATTACAGATTTATTTAGAATGATCTAGGATCTATGTGTACGCAGCATGGCAGCCATATGCATGTGTGAGTGCTGATATTCGAAAGTTATGAGTAGGTGGTAATATTATTTGTTTGTGTTACATTCATAAGTTTTGGAGGTATATAAAATCAACGCGAATGAATTTAACTACGCACCAATATCTTAGTTATGAGGAAATTTCAAGGACACAAATTTTAAAACTGGTTTGCTTCTTCAATTCAACGCTTACTACAACAAATAATTATAGGAGTCTTATAAATAATTTACATAAATATACAAATGATGTAACAGTAGAAGTTATAAAAAGGTAATAAATTTGTATTCATAAATTGTTTTTATAACGAATTTTTGCATTGACAAAATATCTAGTTAAATGAAGTAAAGAATACTTGAATATATTCAAGTATATTTAATATTTGAACTAATATAATAATATACTTCAGTTTAACTAAACATAAGATTTGTTCAACTGAAAGTATACTAATGTAAAGTATATTTGTGAACTAAACGAGATACATACTTTAATACTTCAAGTTAAACTTGAAATAAAACTTGAAAAGTCATGTACCGTCTTGACTTAATAATATTAATATATTTATCAACGATACTAGATGATACTTAGAAAGTGAATTTTTATTATTTCTGGATAATTTGAAAATATTTAAACACCTTTATTCAGTCTTCGATACTGAAACTCTTCAAATCTGTTTAAGTTCAACTGATGGTTGGTCTAATATTAATGATATGAGACAGAATGGTTTGACATTTGATTCTAAAATAATTTTTGAAAGAAAGATTCATAAATTAATAATTTTTCATTCTTCCATTGCATTAAGAACGTTTTATTTATTACTGATTAAGTAATTTTAATGCATAATTCCTTAATTTGATTCCTACGTGCTCAATTTCAAAATAATAAATCAGAAACAGATCAACAAATTTTTTTAAAATTATTTCCTGTGAACTAAATTTACCTGACCCATTTATATCACATGCCTATAGAAAAATATCCATATAACGAGCAATTCCGTCTCTTGATTCAATGCAAAATTCTGATAAAATTAAATTTATTTTTAAATTGTGAAATAGTTTTATTGAGGAGAGTAATACGTTGAGTCAATTGAATTGCACTGCTAATAGTCACACAATACGAAAATATAGAAAAAAAAATTACTGCGATATCAATTTTTTCAATTCAAAATTATTGAAAATAACAATGGAGTTTAACAATGTCTATATTTTTTAAGTTTCATGATATTTTATTTGAACTTTGTTATGTCTTTTTTTCTACTGATTTCACTGACCTCATATAATGTTAATTTGAGTACATGTATCCGTGTGTGATTATATCATTAAGAAATAAATCTAAGCTTCAAACTAGCATTATTTCACATTACACTAAAAACATTCATACTTATATGAAGCTCACTATAAGTGTTAATTTTATTACACTTTTTTAATCAAACGAATTCTGCTTCATTGAAGTAAATTTCATTTCACTTAAATTAATTAGTAAACTTGTGTCAAGTCTATGCGTTTCGTTTAATCATGTACAATCTTATCGTCGATTTGATTCAAAAGCATTTCATGAAATTTTTGTTAGTGCACATAAAAAATCATAATATAAATTAAAGTTTTTTATTGAAACTTATAAATTAACTTTTACAATTTAATAGTTCAGAAAGTTTTTAATTTTAGTTAGTTTAATTTATTCGTATTTTTGTTAACTTTTAACCAAACTGCAATAAAATTTCAAAGATATG
>JABFOX010003057.1:0-10740 GCA_022817665.1 Axea sp. ZL-2020
ATAATAAAATAAAATACTTCATTTCAGTGTAATGGTAAAAGAAAATTATGTGGAATAATTAAAACTTATTTTTAGAACTTTTAAAGAATGTATTATATTCATGATTTGATAATATAACATGCTTATTATGGCTGAATATCAGTTTATGTCGGTTACAAACAGCTTTTATATATATATCCAATGTAATTTGTAGCGAATGAAGTTATATAAAATTATTTAAAAACAGCTCCTTTTGTCGTACACCTATTCTTCAAATACAATGACTTTTCATTAATGCAAAGAATGATTAATATGAAAAGTTCTGTAATACAGATAAACTCGTGTTTTCAGTAAAAATCTAATGTTATTTGCATTTCTGAATATGTTATTGATTATTCAACTTTGTAACATTGTATTTTAAGAATATAAAATAATGTGTTTATACTAACTTTAATTTTAAGTCATATCCAGTAATTGTATATTATTATTAATTATAATAAAAATCAGTATTTAATATACAATGTTAAAAAGTTGAATTTAAACATAATTAAGTTATTTCTCATAATAAGAACACAGTGTCAAACGGATTACTTTCATTGATTATTTGGATGTAATGTTTGTTAAATTAAAATAATGTTTTTTGCATAAAATGATTCAAAAACGGTAAAAAAAAATTATATTTTTTACTCGAAGGAAACTAATCAGTACGTAAAAATAATCATACTTTAATCTATTATGATGCTGTGTCCTATAAAAAAATCTATTTAAACAAATATTGTATTTTTTATATAGATGGCAAATACTTGGTATTGCCGTCTGGAGAACTTCACATCAAAGACGTTGGACCTGAGGATGGTTATAAGACATATCAATGTCGCACAAAACACAGACTGACCGGAGAAACAAGACTTTCTGCTACCAAAGGAAGATTGGTCATCACTGGTAAGTAACACATCATTTATTATTTTATGCAAAAATAACGATTTTTATTAAATACTGAAATATATAAGAACTCATTAAGAAATAATACATCTCTTGTTTCTCGTACTTAATTGAATCAAAGAATCCAATTACAATAAATATAAAATATCACTACAAGTAATTAAAATCGTTATTTGAAAATTAATTAATACATTTTAATGTTTAAAATTTCATCGTAAAATGCCTTGTGATTTTACTTTGCTTTTATCAAATATTAAAGGGAATTTCTTCAATCGTGTATTGTTTATCATTAACATTCAAGGCATTTTCGATGTTTAACTGAAGGCATGAACCTGGAGTTTATTACATTTTTTTTGTTACCAATTACGTTACATTTTTAATTAATGAATTTATATATAAAGAACATTTCAAACTGGAATTAAATTCCACGAGTGAAAAGGTGTATTGAAAGAAATGAAATACATGTACTACTAATAAAATACTGTTTTATTAAACATTTGTTATATGTATTTTCAAATAGTGTACGAACAAGTAATAAATAATACTTTTTTATATGTAATGCTTAAATGACATAAACATGTTTTGTTTAGTAAAACGACAAAAATTGAAGTGTTAATTTATTTCATACAGATAGACAAAAGTTTCATGCTTTAAGTTCATAGTATTTATTATAAATGGATGTCTGATATAGTAATATTTAACTATATATATACAAACAAATTTTAAAAATAACAGAAATTGAATTATTTTTATTAAGTATTAAACTTTTGAAATGTAAGAATAAACCGTCTTAAATATGTTGTAGAATTAATGTACTTGTATTCTCATAATTCCAATTAACATAATCAGACATCTTGTTAAAGAACAATTCAAAGTTAAATTAGTTATCCATCTTATCGTAAAATAAAAATGTTTAATTTATTTCCATAATACGGTATTTCGTTTTAAGTTGATTTGACATGGAAAATTGATATAAATTTGAATTGTTCATGTATATCATGCTTAGATATTTATGGAAATAAACTCGCAAGCGGGCTTGATCTCTTCTCGATCTTCGCGATGTTATAAAAAAAGTATAATAACCGACCAATTAAAGTGTAAGTAGAGTTGTGTGTTAATTTGGATTAATAATTTCCTAGTGGATTAATAATAATTCCTTTTGTGTTACAATCTTTGAACAAAAAATCAATTTAAAGCAGAATGTAATTTTTATAATCAAGTAATTAAAAAAGTGTATAATTAATCAGATGAAATTATTTCGATTATATAGATTAATTAAATTATTTCAATTTACGTAACTTTGTTCAATTTTTGTATAAATATTTGATATACCTTTATTAATTATTAACGATGAAAATACATCTTCTTAATACCAAATTATAAGTATTTATTTTTTTACTGACATTTGTTTGAGTAATTTATATAACCAATTAAATTAATAATCAATTCAATCGACTGGTTATCTTCTCGTTGTTTGAAAGTGCAGTTCAGTGTGATGAATAACCATTAATGACAAATAAAATGAACTATTAACACACTCCTTTCCTTACACCATAGCATATGCAGTAGTACGAAATTGGATTCCATTGCTCCAAAATAATACATCAAGCAAATTTTTGCAACATCTGAAAAGGGTTCCGTAAATCCGATCGATGAAGAACTCAGTTCGTTAGCGTGTTACCTGAATGCTGGGACAGGGTACCCCTGCGGGCACGTGCCATGCACTCGCGCCACACGAGAGTTTTACATCGCACGATTCTAAAGTATGATTGCAATGTTGTGTGAAGTCAATATCTTGGTCTATCCATCGATCGGACGGACGGACGGACGATCGAAAGAAATAGCGATTAGCCAGTCAGTTGGTCACCCAATTGATCACCAATCCCTTTGTCCTTGTCATTGTTCTCGTGTTTTCTCATTCACTTGCTTCTCAGGTTGCGTTCAACTTTTCAATTTCTGAATGCTTGTACATTTTAAAAATACTGGTACGTCTTGTTTGTCGTTGATCATAGGTTATGCGGTATTTTACTTGTACGATTCTGTAACAGGTAAGTCCTTCGATTACACTGAACAAAGTACATGGTAAAATTACATTGATAATATTACTGCGAATAGACAGCTTATTTCATTGGAAATTTACAGCAACTTTTTTCAGTGTAGGACCTACACGAACACACAAAGCATTGCTACATTTTCTTGCTTTCTCATGTAACAAATTACACCAGTTAGTTAGGCAGAAAAACTATGTACAATTTTATTTACATAAGCAGCTGCTTTCTTCATTGCATAGAGCCTGTCGGAAGCGTAAGACCAAAGTTCCCGAGCTTGGACAACATAAACGGACTTTTGGCATATTTAAATCGCAGTTTGACTCTTCTATGTCCAGCACAGGGCTTTCCAGTTCCGTCCATTAGGTATGAATCATTGGCAACTCGATTGGTGTAAATTTCAGACTCGGCACTAGTTGATACAAGACCGATGATCAACTGTCATTGAGAATTTGTAGCTATGTTTATAGAAAATGGTTTGAAACATGCGAGAAAAGGAAACTCTTCTCTTTCGGTTGTACGATATTTTGTTCAAATATATTCCTTGAGTCAAAATAGAAGATTGACAACTGTCGAATAACCAGAAAAGAATAACATATATTATTAACCAAAATGAAAAGTGGATAGCTCAATGTTCTTCACTTTTGTTGTTACTCTTTGCTGATGATATGCTATTAATTGGTTGTTAACATACAGAACCTGTTGGAAGTGTGAGACCCAAATTTCCAACTATCGACAAATCCAGAGGATTTGGAACGAGCACTGCTGGTTCAGTTACTTTAACATGTCCCGCACAAGCATTTCCCGTGCCCGTATTCAAGTAAGTTTAAGTGGTTTATTTAAAATTTTAGTCTAATAAATAAAGTAATTGATAAATCACGGCGTTGTATAATGTGTTATGTTTATTTCAAATTCATAGTTATCCCTTTCTGGTTACCGGCTCTCGTTCTCAATTATGATTTTGGATGGATATCACAGTAAATATGAAAATACCATGAGTTCCTATTTAGGTTTATTAGGAAAAAAAGAAATTGAACAAGAAAACATTTACACAATTTACACGATTGCTCGCTTCATTGCTTACGACAATTGTAGTTCACATATATTATTAAATACCGAGATATCTTAGAATTTTGTTCAGATGCATGTGCACATGTTGTTTTATATACGCTGAGAGTAATTTAAGAAATTGCATATGATTATTTTTCTTCAATTATTATTTCAGTGTTTAATGTTTTTACGTCTTACCATATTTCATGTACAATATTCAAATTTTACGAATTCGTAAATACATGAGATAAATAACTGATGTGTGTAAACATGGATATACGAGCAAAATGAATAACCTGATGGAATTCTGCTACTTGTACAGGTACTATAATTATTTTGCCCTTTTTTGTCAGTATATAATTTTGACATCTTTTCTGACATCTATACTAAATTCCATCTTGAGTATTTATTATTCAACGCATTCTTTTAATTTATCTTGATTACTGAGTGCATCCAGCGCTGAACCATACAGGGGTTCCTTGTTTCTACTGAAAGAGGTATTATTATTGAAATTATATTAATGTACAGAACCAGTGGGTGCCGTGAGACCCAAATTTCCAACAATAGATGACTCTCGAAGCTTTCGTACAAATACAGCTGGTTCAGTCGTATTATCCTGTCCCGCGCAAGCATTTCCGGTCCCCATGTTCAAGTAAGTTGTGTCAAATTAAGCAAATAAGATTTTAACTTTTTATTCGTATAATAGTATACAGTTTAATTCTTAAATTATTCCTCAATCTTTTTCGGTTATAATTTTATAATTCTTTTGTATTGGTATATTTGAAACTGTTTCCAGCTTTCAGGTCGTTTTTATAATCATAAATACTTAAGCAAATCATAGTTTGTATTATGTCACACTTCAAGTGTAATCTTATTCAGTAAAAAAATAATAGGCGAAATTAATCTTAGAACCTCTCGGAAGTGCTCGTCCAAAATTCCCAACCATGGCTGAAATGCAAGCTTTCAAAACTTTACTCAAAGGTGCAATGACATTATTGTGTCCTGCGCAAGGGTTTCCTGTTCCATCTTACAGGTAAACCGTGATTTTCGAGTATCTAAAAATTTAATGTGTTTTTGAACAGAACCAGCTTCAAGCACGCGTCCCCAATTAGGCGGATTATCGGGGGGCAGTGACTTACTAAGATTTACAGCATTACTCTCGACAAATATTACTTTGCATTGTCCTGCTCAAGGATTTCCAGTTCCATTTTTTAGGTAGGCATTTTAAAGTAAATCGTAAGACGCGAATTGAGTCATTTTTGGTAACCAGGAGTATTCTGTCCCTTCAACATTCTTTTTGACGACGTATAATAGATTAAACATTATCTATAACCGTTTAGAACCGATGTCTAGTTCCAAGCCTAAGTTAACTGCTTTGGATGTAAAGTCGACTAATCCAGTCGCTTTTTCGACTCGAACTGCTACATTGCTATGTCCTGTACAAGGATTCCCTGTACCACTTATCAGGTAAATGGATCTTCAATTATTCAGGTTTATGTTACTTATATAACTATAAATAAACATTCATTGGATATCGTGCTCAAACAAAGGGTTCCCTGTATCCATTCATTCAAATGAATATGATTGACATTGAAATCAGACATTTGAACATATGTTTGTTTCTAGAACCAACTTCAAATACAAAACCCAAATTACCCACTAATAGAAAAGTCGAATGGGTAGACGGGTACGTTAATAAATCGACAAGTTTAATGTGTCCTGTTCAGGGTTACCCTGTACCACTATCTAGGTAAGATTTCGTTTGAAAGAACAAGACAGAGTATGTTCTTTTTAGAAAAAGTAGTTTTTTATCTTTTGAAATTCCAACAGAGGAATCAATTGATCATTTTCAGAGCCTATAGGTGCAAGGTCGCCTAAACTTTTGTCAGATGATCTGAGTAGAACAATTCGTCGAAGTGAAGGTCAAATTATCACTATGTTTTGTGCTGCTCAGGGAAGCCCTGTCCCGATTACTAGGTACTCTTTTAATTATAAGATATTCCTCTCTCTGTATAGAACCTGTGGGAAGTAAATCGCCAACTTTTACTGAAGATGCTAAGCTTTCGCTATTAATTCGCAAAGTGGGCACAAAAATAGCTGTTATATGCAACGCTCAAGCGTACCCTATTCCAGTGACCAGGTACACAAGCCATGCAAATTACAATATTCTTAATTACACTGGTAGTTAAATTTTAGAATAATTTTTGATTAAAATTTTCCAAATACAGTTTCAAAAATAAAGTATATGTATACATATATATATTTTTTTTAATTTATCGATCATCTGATAAAAAAGAAAGAAACACGAATTCTTTGTATATATAGAACAAGTAATTATTGGCCAACAATTTTCATTAAACCAAGAAAGTACAATGAAGGACTAACATTTATTGTTGATTATAAATTGTTTTTTATAATTTGATTTAATACTTAATGAATTGTACGTGTTATTTAAACTATTTTTTTCAGAGGTACTAGTTTTATTGTATTATTTTTGTTATGTAAATTATTAATATTAGATTTTTTATCTACAAATGATTATTAATGGAACTGATATTTGGGAAATTATTTTTCAGAAATGTTCTAGAATACCTGATATTTGATATCATCATCACATTGTGTAAAATGATATTTCAACACTTAATAATAAATTAGAACCAGTGTCAAGTAAAGCTCCGAAATTTCCCAACGACTCGAAACAAACGTGGTTCTACAGATCAGCAGGCCAATATTTAAGTTTATTTTGTCCTGCTCAGGGGTTTCCAGTTCCATCTATCAGGTATATTAAAATGAATAGATAATTAAGTTATGCGTTTTTATTAGAGCCTATTGGGAGTAAGTCACCGAAATTTACAAGCGAATTAAAAGGCGCTTGGATGGAAAAGAAAGCCAATCTTGATATACCTTTGTTGTGTTCGGCACAAGGCTATCCTGTACCTATATTTAGGTAAAAATTTTACAAATGAATGCAAACATTGCATGGTTCACAACAGTTGTAGTATCGCAAGTTGGAATAAATTGAATTGAATTATAAAAGTTATCGAATTTGTCACGCAGGGGTTCTTGCTGTCATTTTTCAGGTCTATTTTAGATTAGTTATTCATAATGAGATCAATTTTTCGTTGTTTTCTGAATAGAACCAATTGGAATGAAATCACCTAAATTAATGGGTGAATTAAAAGGTGGATGGTTGGAAAAAGAAGCTAACAATGATATTGCGATAATGTGTGCGGCACAGGGTCATCCTGTTCCGATATTTAGGTAATAGTGTTTTCATATTTGCGGTGACTTATAGTTATTTGTTAATTGTCATAACAGAACCGATAGGAAGTAGAGCACCATCTATTATTGGCGAAAAAGGAAATATAATGGAAAGACGTTCTGATAT
Source organism: Axea sp. ZL-2020 (assembly GCA_022817665.1). NCBI lineage: Eukaryota > Metazoa > Arthropoda > Insecta > Hymenoptera > Scelionidae > Axea > Axea sp. ZL-2020. Next base: position 7,408 of record JABFOX010003057.1, read on the forward strand.
TGATGTAGTAATGGTTTGTCAAGGTCAAGGCCATCCTGTTCCAATATTCAGGTAACGGTTTTATTTTCTGTTTGTCATCTGATAACTATTTTACTACCAATATTCTAATATAATTGTAATTAATTACATGTATCGAAAACAAATGTTCGATTAACGTTTGTTTCACATTCTGTTTCGTCTACTAATTTTGTTTCTAATCGTTTCAATAGACTGGTATCGTTTCATTTACAATTAGCTATATTAATTTCTTTATGCATTACTTACAAATAATCTAATTTTTAAAGAACCGGTTGGTAGTAAAGCTCCTTCCATATCTGGAGATGAAAAAAGATGGCTTCAAACTAAAACTTCTTATGCATTTGGAATTCCTTGTCAAGCTCAGGCTCATCCAGTTCCATTATTCAGGTAGAATATAACATATGTTACAAAAGCTAGTTAGTTAAATATTTTTTATTCTACTTGAGTCCTCAAATACATTCGTTATTCCAATTATTTTGAATCAACAATACCATCAATCATTTGATCTGTAATCGTGTTCCAACATTCAGGTAATTTTATAAATTATTCGAAATATAAATGAATAAGAAATTAAAGCTGCTAAAGTGCAGTTTTGTAAGCTTCTATTTTTCATTTTATCTGTACGATATACTCTAGAGCCTGTGAATGGTGCCGCTCCTAAAGTATCGGTCACTGCCAAATATAGTGTTCTTACTATTTCACAAAACACTCGGTTGGCATTATTGTGTCAAGCTCAGGCAAACCCAATCCCAATTTTCAGGTACGTTGTTTTTGTATGCGTGTTATAAAATGAGCAATCGTTACTTGTATTGTAGAACCGGTGGGAAGTAGTCCTCCTCGTGTTCCACCTAGATCAAATGGTGTTGTTTCTGTAAAAAAAAAGGGTGACACAACGACGTTGTTGTGTGAAGCGCAAGCTCATCCAGCCCCTTTTTACAGGTAAGATGAGGAACTTAGAAAAACTTCGTGTTAGACAAATATCGATGGTTTATTAATAATTACGTATATATTATATATTTTTTTTATATTATGCACATTTCAAGAACAAAATATTTTATAGTAATTATTCGATTGTCAGGGAGACCCTATCCAAATCTTCAGGTATATTGAATGAAAGTAAAATGATTACACATTGGTTTCAAATTTGTCAGTCAATAAATTTACTGAAAACTGTACGATAGAAATTATTAGTTGGTATTTATTATAGAGCCAGTAGGAAGTAGTCCCCCTAGGATGCCATCTAAAACTAAATATGATGCTCTTAAAGAAGTGAAAAGGGAAGGTCGTACAGCGACATTATTGTGTGAAGCACAGTCGTACCCGGCACCTTTGTACAGGTGAGCCACCAATCGGGTTGTAGCAAAGTTTACAGTCGTATTAATCTTTGTTGATTCAAAGTTGTCTAAATTAAAGAATGAAATTTGTCGAAGGAATGATTTTTTGTTAAGTCCAGGGAGACCCTATCCATATCATCAGGTGCATGTTGCTGATATAATCAAAATCTGAAATTGTAAAAATCCTGTTATAATTATTAATGAAATTACTGGCTGATCATTATAGAACCAGTAGGAAGCACTCCTCCTCGGATGCCATCTAGAACAAAAATTGATGTTCTTAAAGAAATAAAAAGACAAGGAGGTGTAGCAACATTATTGTGTGAAGCACAATCTTATCCAGCACCTTTATACAGGTAATCGAATAATATTCTGTCATTTAATATTATTCGATTTTAACTTGAGAGAACTGACATTAAAAATTAGGTTGTTTAGATCTATAAAAAATAAACAAGTATTTATTTAGACGTTTATTATAATTGTAATAAATGTCAACAACTTTTAGTACTACTTAGGTGTATTTTTTCATAAATATTCAGGATTACCCTGTCCACATTATCAGGTTTGTACTTAATCTGTTTTGAAATGATTTCTGAAACATTATGCAAGGATCAATGTCCAATTCACACATAATGTTATATGTAATTCATTAGATGAATTACTCTTAATTATACTTTCAAATACATACTTTGTAGGGTTGCATATCAAATAGATACTGTTACCGTTTCAAAAAAATTAATGGATGTATGGTATTGACAATCTTCAACGGTTGATTAATTAAATCATTTTATATTTGATTAATCGTTATAGAACCAGTAGGAAGTAGTCCACCTCGAGTACCAACAAAAATTGATGCTCTTAAAGAAGTAAAAAGAGAAGGTGAAATAGCAACATTGTTGTGTGATGCACAGTCTTATCCAGCACCTTTATTCAGGTGAGCCATGGATACTACGTTGTTCGAAAAGGCTGAATTTAAACGTTCACTAATTCCAATTATATTATTCTTTTTTTTTAAATTTACATTCGACAGAGATGTATATTTTTAAATGAAATAATGTGAACTAATCAGGGACCCTACCCTATCTTCAGGTACACGTTTCTATTATTATCGTAATTTTTATTAATTAAAATATAGAATTACTGGTGAATTATTATAGAACCAGTAGGAAGTAGTCCTCCTCGAATGCCATCTAGAACAAAAATTGATGTTCTCTTAAGAAAGCAAGGTGGTGTAGCTACATTATTGTGCGAAGCTCAATCTTTTCCAGCACCTCTTTACAGGTGAGAGGCAATTTTGAATTGAATAAAGGGTTGATTGGATATATGTGTTCTGCAAGAATATCTTATTTTCAGTTAATTAACATATCTTTATTCATTATAGTTTTTTTATCAGCACAAAATATCTTGGGAATATGCTGAATTAATTTATTAGTAAATTCTCAAAACATCTCACGTACACTATAAATGTCTGTCATAAAAGATGTCTTTGAGATATAATCAGTATACCATAAATACTCATAATATTCTATACCTTTTCGAAGAACATTATAATAATTTTGACCTATTATTATGGTTATAGTAAAATTATATTTAAATTAGTGATATATTCAGGGAGACCCAATCCACATTTTCAGGTACACGTTAATTTGTGGTTTTTAAGTATATGCATTTTCAAAAACAAATTATAATGATATAAATGTTTATATAATTATAAATTTCATAATACTTTATTTTTAAAACTATATTAGTAAAGTATTTGAAGTAATTTTTATTTATCATTTTATTTTTTTCTTATATTTTTTTTTATTTGACGGGTATTCTTCCGTGTATCAAGTAATTATACTCGTTACTGATTATACAAACAGTAGGAAGTAATCCTCCAAGGACTCCATCTAGAGCAAAAACAGCTTTTGCTGAGAAAAGACAAGGTGGTGTAGAGACATTGGTGTGTTCGGCACATCCATATCCAGAACCTTTGTAT